>JAECUM010085341.1:0-12566 GCA_016617855.1 Megalonaias nervosa | reverse complement strand
GAATCTTACTGGAATACCGACCTATAGCAAGCATCTCGCTTTCAAACAGACCATACGGCATAAGCAAAGAAAAACATTAAAATGGTCTAAACCGGGCAAAATTTGTTAAGAACAACTTTAAAAACAAAATCCAACATAAATAGTGAAAATAATAGTAAAAAGATTCAGAAAACGATTATCAATACGTAAGTCAAACAAAATATTGAAGTATACTCCACTTAGTTTATTTGAAAAACGTTTCTCCTCTTTCTCCAGTTAACAAATTAACAGATTTTAGACAATTTGGTTTTTTTTGAAAAAAAGATCTGAAGCACAAGTAACTATAAATTTTGTGCTTTGAATTTTCTGAATCAGAACTTTCTAATCGAGTAATCATTTTAATAAGAAAATTTACCTGTTTCTACGCGAAAGTTTAAATAGTCAGACCTTTTATATTATGTCGTGAGACACGCCTTTCCAAATTTAATGACTAATTGGTGCTGCTGTTTACATTAGATGTGATATACTCGTTCAAATTTTCTACACAGAGAGTTCTTATGTTGAACAACTCTAAGAAGTGTACATATCAGTGAGACGTAATTAATACAGGTCATTGGGGTAAAGATTCATGATACTTTTTACTAATACACCTGCAGATTATTCGTTGAGTATATATCATTTCCTCGAAGAAGTAATTACAGTAAAGAATTACACTTCAGGAAATTCAATAAAAATTGCAATTCTTAACTTTTCAAAAGGCTTTCTTTTGTCAATTCATTGTTATGCTTGGAAATAAAGAACTTAGTTCTTTTAACAAATTTAATAGTGTAGAAGAGGAAAATCATGTCAGATAATCTATTTAATGGAGAAATACTCAGATTGCAAATGTTAAGCATGTGTGAAATTTTAATTTTGGACATGTTGTTGCTATGGAGAGAAAGGGGCACTGACATTTTTATGCTCCAATGAGTATGGTGCATCTGCCAAACTTATTTACATACACATGCTAAACATACAGTACAATCGCCAGTAGCCTCCTTCACATGTCAAGTGAACACAGATTTGATTGACATAAAGCCTACAAAAATCCCATCAATGCAGATCCTGTGAGTTTGATCAAACCAAAACTCGCGTTTTTACTTAAGAATTATTTTCAACATTCGGGTTAGAGCAGATCAAAGTCATATAGATTCGTAAATATGAATGTAAGCATTTACGTTTTATTGTATGTACAAAAATAAACATGTGGCAATTTAGTAATTTTGCCATCACAGATTACTTAAAGAAAGGGCCAGCAGGTCCCGACTATACACAGATGAGAGAATATTTTTATTATTGCTCTGGTAGGTTAGTTTGTCGCTTCGGACAGTTGTTTTTATTTTGTTTGATTGTTTGTTTGTTTGTTTGTTGTTGTTGTTTTTTTTGTTTGTTTATTTGTTTGTTTGGTTTTTTTGGTTTTGCTTATATGGATTTCGGGTATATGTACATAAATATGGCTGACACGCCTTCCGAAATTATTACCCTTCGTGCCTGGACGCGTAGAAGCAATAATACGACAATTTCACTTAAAACTGGGACGCCAACGCCGACGCCCGGATGACCTAACGCAGGGATATCGCTGGGGATATGGAGTGTACTCATGTAGGCAAGGGGTGTCCGTGATGGAACCCTGAATGGAGTTCTCATTTAATCAAACTATCTAACACATACTCATGGAACAAATTATGTTGTTTTGTTTTCAGGCGGGGTGAAAGGGGGTGTCTCTGCTACCCATCCCCTCACGATCAGCCCCTTTCATATATTTGCATATACATTCGTATTTGTCCAGCTACAATTGCAATTGAGGTTAAAAATATAACACTTGCAAAACTTCTAACATAAAAAGTTAACATTGTTTACAACAATTAAACACTTTCTGATTAAGCAGGCGAGACAGGCAAGACAGGTATACCTGTCACATCATCGTACAAACTTCATCTTCAAGGTACAAATATCATCTTCATGTCTGAGATGAATGCTTCCACTGATGTTGTAAAAGATATGTCACGTTCAAACACGTTAACGCAGAACTTAAATATGGATCACCACGGTGCTTCAGCAGTTGAGTCAGGCTTGACAGACTCCTAGCATATCAATGAATAAACTTTAGAGCTATATATTATAAAAGAATTTTAATTCAATGCTGAATTTAATGTAAAAGCCATTTGACTTCAAAAACTTGGCTAAACTTTAATATAATTAACGCCGTCTGCCCCTACCACGTGATTGCTATATCCCACTATGCTTAAATAGATGGCACAAACAGTGAAATTTTCAAAGACAAATATGTTACAGATCACCAATACAAAGTTAAAAGTTCAATATTCTTGGTAGTCTATGTTCGTGCCGATGTTTCGGCTTGTCCTTAGCTAACCAATTATTCTCATTAACAAACAGTTTAGAAGGTCCTTCCAATGAATAAACATCCCCCTGCTTAGTGCGCATGAGAAGACCTTTTTCAACATACGGATGATGGTACTGACGCTGTCTTGGGGTTTTGTTCTGAAACAAGGGATCGTACAAAATCGGAATTTGCTTGTGGTGCGCAGTATTCGGCAAACATCGGATATCCTCTTCAAGCTCTCTTTTATACGCATGAAGGAGATCATTCCAAGTAACGTCTTTGTATTTTTCCCAATCAACACTATGTTCATTAACATTACTTAAATGCAAATCTCGGGGAAGATCTTTTGGCTCTGATATAATAGGTTCGCGATGTATATGACGCCTTTTCTCACCTACAATCATACCTTTCTTACGCCAACCCTTTCCTGGAGTGGAACGAGACGTGAACAGGGGATCGTAATCAAACGCTATCGTGCTAGGAGACAATTCGGACTGGTTCATGTTTCTAAATAATGATTCTTGGCGAAAAAGCAGGGAACCGCTCCTCCGTCTGCCTGGTTCATATAGGTACCAGTCACCGGGGGCTCTGTAATACACCTTCCGCTTACCGGCGGAAGTCATCCTCTGGCTTTCAAAGTCATGATAAAGTTCTTGAGCTGCTCCCGTATTCGTTGTGCTGTGCTCGTTTCTTGTCCTTATTTGTTTTTTCCTTCGCTGAGGCACGCTCATGGAATTGATATCTCTTCCATCAAAAGTGTCACCCATTTTGCTTTAGATTTGTCATTGATTATTAAAGAAACGCAATATTTGTTCTCGCGCCAAATCTATTCATTACTTTCGTTCCCGATATTTTATCGCAGCATTTTCGTACATTCCATCAATTAGCTACTAACAATAAGAGAAAACGTACTATTCGTTTTCGTCTTCTTGGTCGTCACAGGGTCTCACCTGCGCTTGCTGAGATTTTGTTGTTATTGGGCAATCGGTCACAATATGTTATAGAAACTGTACATTGTGACATTTTAAAAATAAATTTGCTTAGAAATATATCGTGATTCTTTTCATCACAGAATCCGCCATCGAATTGAACTTGTATCTGCAAAAGTCTGCTTATATCTCAGGAAAGCAGTCCAGTCACGTACAGGCAAAGTAACAAAAACATGTCATTAATAATGACAATATTTTTCAAGTTTAGAAGAATTACGGTTGCCTTCTGAATCAATACGTCATACACTGTAGTTCTTTGTTTACGAAAGTATAAAAAAGGAAATACCTGCTTCAGCTATCCAAAAAGATATAGTTCCCGATTTCAGACCCAAAATAACAACACTGAATGATCCAGTAACTAAGGCATGCAAGATACTTCCTGTTTAATCTATTATCTGAATCACTGTCGTGTTTTCAATAAGTTAAATGACGCAAAATGGCCACTTTTTATTTCTAAACTTCATCCATCAGTGATCGCAAATATTTTATGAGGCGAAGACAGATCCTGTCGATGCTCCTCTAACACCGTATTTTATTACCATTTGGTGATCGAATTCTTCCCACTCCGTGTGAACTTCAGATTGTGGTGCCCTTAGGTGCCCACCTTTGACCCTCTGGCAACGAACAATGACATGCCACCCTTTAATCGTATCTCCTCTGATGGACCCGGTCGTCTCTAATGTCGAACCTGATGTTTGGATACATGCATATTTCATCCAGAATTCTATACTGTCTTGCGCCCTTGATGTCTGAGATAGATATAAGACGTGGAATTCTATACTGTGTCATACACTAATAGATGACGTTCGATATCCAATTCAAATACTCTGAACAAATGTTTTTAGTACTCCAAACATGCGGCAATTCATGATTTGAAAGCAATCTTTTTCTCAAACCTCTTAGCGATGAAGGCAGACGTAGGTGCGTATTGAACAGAAAACAGGTCTTTTATTAAAGGCTCCATTGTGCATACGGTCTGCGTATAAAGAATTCTCCGTAGGTACATTTACCTGGAGGTTTGAATTACATTAAGAGTTCGTTCAATGAATCACGTGCCTGTACATACCCTCTTAACATGCAGCGTTAGGCTTTATAAAAAGCGAGTTTCATACCTGGCGCATCGTGAATATATACATGAATTTTATTTTGGGGTATAAAACGTAACCAACATTTAACAAATTCGCCTGTCATAGTTCGATTATATCTCACTGACTGTGATTGATTACAACAGCATAATTAACTTGTTTGCTAGCAAATAAGAGAACCACATTGAACTATTTCGACGGTATTGCAAAACAAGCTTTGTTTTATTAAATAATAACCAGGAATTTCACATCATCTTTGTGATCTTTACATCAAATGGTAACTGAAACATATAAAGGTATCGAAATTATTTCTTGATAGTATGTGTTTGAGCTTTAGAAGAATTACATGTGTTCTATTAATAGGGGTACGTTTTTTTTTTTTTCAGTGAACTAAGACTATTTTGTGGGCAGACTAAAACTTATTAATGAACTAACTAAGCCTTTGGTGGAATTTTAGATGTTTTTGATTAATATTTTTGAGAGGAAAACAGTTACTGTTTAAATGAAAAAGAGCATAATAAGTAAATTTACACAATGTATATTGGGGCCCCGAGTGGCCAAGTGGTCTAAAGCGCTCTCCGTTACGGATCACTGCCATCTCACCTCTGTCTGCGTGGGTTCGAGTGTAGGATTCGGCGAATGCGGATATGTGAGAAAGCTTGCCAGTAGCTTCTCGTGGGCCGGTGGTTCTTTCCGGGAATTTCCCGGTTTCTTCCTCCACCATTAATACTGGCCGCCATGTATAGCCTATCGTGTGCTGAAAAATGGCGTTAAGCCCCACAACAACAACAACAACAACAACACAATGTATATGAGATCCAGAAGCTGATATCTTCGGACTTGGACTGTATTTAAAATACAATAGCTCAAAACATATATAAAAATATACACGTAGGAGGACGCTTTCAATTATATGCAGAATTATATTTCTAAAGGAAATGAAATAAAAGACTTAATGATTTCAAAACCTAATGCATTTTGAAAGAGAGCAATCCAAATGTAATCCAACTGTGCCCCTCTATCATGTCTTCCTTCCTTTGACCCCAACATGTTGGTTCCGGTAGAAATAATCTTCCCATTATAAGGACTAAAACTGTCACTCGAAGTTGTTGCCCAATGCTTCCTATGCTTTTGCGGTATTTTCTACATAATTCCTACCATTGCACTTTGCATTCTGTCCTCGAGAGATGCATATCAAATGTTGTGTGCCACACGCTGTTAAACTGCGATATTACGTTTCTTGCTTTTTTTTTCAAAAGTCTTTATGTGTTACTGCATGAGTCCATTGGGCTTAAGCAGATTATTATTTTACCGAAAAAAGACCACTATGGTGCTAGTTGCGTCGAAGGTTTGATGAAAATGTCGCACAATTATAAAGATTTAGTTCGTTATATTTGCTGACATGGGGAAACGTGCACAAAAACTAACATAAGCATAATTAATTCTTGATAATTATTGCTGTAATGGCATAACATAAGCATACTTAATTCCTGATAAGTATTGCTATGATGGCATAACATAAGCATACTTAATTCTTGATAAGTATTGTTATTATGGTATAACATAAGCATAATTAATTCTTGATACATATTGCTATAATGGCATAACATAAGCATACTTAATTCCTGATAAGTATTGCTATGATGGCATAACATAAGCATACTTAATTCTTGATAAGTATTGCTATTATGGTATAACATGAGCATAATTAATTCTTGATACATATTGCTATAATGGCATAACATAAGCAACATAATATTCACAGTGATACTTATTCAAAGTTTCGACGAGTCAATGGAAAATAAATGGTATTTTGTGCTTGTGTAAAGTATGGTTGTGGGTATAAACTAAGTCAAGTCTAAATTCCAGCTGCATCCCAAAAAACTGTAAAGTTATATTAAGATTCTTGCTTAGTATAAACTCCATAATAATATCTTTCGTAACATTAATGGTGTTTTGGTTGCTATTTTACATGTTAAATGGAGTGTCCTGTATTACATTTTTATCTAAATGTTTTACTACGTATTGAGTGTTGCGATTTGGCAGTATATGTGATCATGTACCCGTATTATTAATTTCATGGATTTATACACTTGCCTGTCGCAGAGTCAATGGACAGACATAAATAAAGATATATACATTATAATTACTTTCTTTCAAGATGAGATACTGTCGTTTTATTTTTTTTATAAATATCTTTAATGAGACTTCATTTAAAGCTAAACAGTGATTGTCATTAAAAAGTAAATTTGTTAGTAAGTAACATATTTAAAACAGGTCCATAAATTTTTATATAAAATCGGTGTACAATGCTTTAAGATCGTCACAGATTTCAAAATATTTTGAGCATGGCGTTCTTTGTTTATATATTAATAAATTTGCACAAAACACTTAAACAGGACAAATAAAATCTTGACAACTCTAAGAAAAGAAAAACCACCCTTGAAAATTGTGATAACCGGTGTGAATACTTTGTTCTATGCATGCACTGCACGCTGAATATTAATTTATATAAACTTTCTAATTTCGTTCTTGTAATGTTTTCTGCATGTTTATTATCATTTTATGGGCAACAAGGTTGAACCTTAACGAACACAAGTTAAAGTGTTTTCCTTGTAATCATGATTTACGCACATATTTTAATACTTGAACAGCTTGTTTAGTTTTGGCCTTTTACGGTACTGTGACACTTAAATGTCGGTATGGAGAAAATCTACAATAAGTAAATTTTTAATGCTTTCTGAAGGACAATATGTCTAAATTAAACATGCGCTGTTCCGATACGATTTATTTTCAACGAATACCCAAAGTTGAAAGCAGAGAAGAGTTAGATTGTCAAAAAATTAATTCCGTTAACTGTGACTTGGTTTAATGTGTGTGTGTGTGTGTGTGTGTGTGTGTGTGTGTGTGTGTGTGTGACATCGTTTTAGAACGAGAAGAGCAACAAGTGGAATGGTCACTGCTAAGTGAAAATAATGGATTTTGTTCAGCATTTGGTCACATTTTGCAATAAATAAAAAAGACTATTTTGCTTTGCTATTGTTTTTTGTTTTTCTTATTATTTTTCACTTTTGGGAAGAAAACTGAACGATCAAACTGTGCCGAACTGGGAAGTATCGTTTGGTGCTTTGCGAATGCTCCTCATTACATTACTTTTTTCTTTTAAAGTTTGGTCGATAACTTTGATTTGGTCCATCACTATGATTTTGGCAACAACTTACGTGTCAGTTTAATTTTTAGATTATAACTCTTTCATTACAAACACATTAGAACTTTTTTTTAAATCAGCCTCTTGTAAAGATATCAGCAGATTATGCAGCGACTGAATTTGGATACGTCCTATGCTTCTTGTGCAACTTGTAATAAAATCAAGCTGCGATATTTTAAGAGGACTGTTCATGTATTTTTAACGAATTTGGAAATAAAATGTTCATATGAAAAACATGCTTACCTGACATGGGTCAGATGAAGTTATTAACATTCTGCTGATTACACATTTTCGAAGTGTATCATAGAAACTACCTTGTATTGAGAAGATTACAAAATTTAATTCTTCGGACCGAAACAATAACCTTCACTTGTTTCCTCTCAAGACGAATGTAAATGCTGATGTTCGTATATTAGCTCCAGAGGCACTAGGAAAGAAATGAACCGGTCAGATATGAAGCACCTGTAGCCTTATGATAAACTGGGTTAAGCAATTCGATTTATTGTACACACAATCGATCTGTGTATTATCGTTATGATTTTATTTGAAGTGCCACGTTTCACTATACATCTAAAATATATATTCTTCTCCAGGTATTGAAATTTATTCATATGCTTCTGATTACAGGTAAAAGCTAATATAGCTTGTTTTCAAGGACATTGGTCTTGGTTTCTTTATTTCTTTTCGATCCCGCGCTAAGCAACTACCCACGCGTTTAAATTTAAAGAAAATAAATATTTTGATATATAGAAAGGGAGGCAGTTTCTATTGATTTTTCCATCTTTGAATTAAACAAAAACTACACGAATAGTCTTGTTAAACGGTAATCAGGCAATTTATACTCCAACAGGGCCTCCATAAATCTCTCTATCGCATCCACATTTAACTCGGGTTTGTTTGCTTAATGAAATGGAGAGGCTTTCTTGAATAAGTAGCGTGTATATGTGTACCAATGTATCGTCTACTTAAAAACCAGAAAACCAAACTATTCATTTATATCATAATTTGATCTTCCCTAGATTATTTTTTTTAAAAATATTATTTTGGGGTGAGGCTGGTTGGATTACGATGGACAGGTAAATTAGCACGATATCACTATTAAACAAGAACTGAAGTTACAGTTGACTCAGTAGGTCATAATAAGAGGACAAAATTTTACTTAAAATGATTTATCCAAGGTATGCATATAGAACTAAATCGAATTTTAATAAAATAAAATAAAATAAAAAAAAAAAAAATTAAAAAAAATAAAAAAAAATGCAAAAATCGTCGAATCTTTTAACCAAGACAAGGAATGATTTAAACCAAATAAAAACTAAATTGAATTAAATTGCTGCATTGCTCTTCGAAATTTAGCTCTGAATTAAATATAAGAGAACAGCTGGCAGTTACCTTTGTCGTAAAGGATTGAAAATGTATCGCATACAGCATACTGAACCCTGTCAATAAAAGGTTAGCTCTCTCTCTCTCTCTCTCTCTCTCTCTCTCTCTCTCTCTCTCTCTCTCTCTCTCGTTGATGTAACAACTCCGAATTTACACATTTCTTCAAAACCTCTTGGCGTCCTGAAGTAAAATTTAAAAACTATATTCTGACAGCTCCGGTGGCCTAAGTGGTTAGAGCGTCCGCCTCGGATGCGGCAGGTTGCGGGTTCCAACCCTCCTGAATCATACCAAAGACTTATAAAATGGTACTAGCAGCTGCCTCGCTCAGCGCTCAGTTTAAGAGGTTAGTGTTAGAACTGGTCGGCCTGGTGTCAGGATAATGTGACATGGTGGGACGTGATGCCACATGTCTGCGACATGATGCCCAGTGGTCCATATATTTCCGACATGATGCCCCAGTGCTAGACATCACTATAAAATGTCACACTGCAGACATCGTAGCGATATGACTAAAATTGTTAAAGCTACGTAAAATTCCAAATAAACAAACAAACAAAACTATATAATATATTTAGGAACAGTGACCTTGACTTTAAGCTACTGACACTATAATGAGTCAGTTGTTTGTTTGCTTGCTGTTTTATTCGCTCTGGTGTTGCTTTCAAGGGAACATATAGATAATATTTCACCGAAATCTGGCCACTAGAGTTGGTTATTGTAAACAAAAATGAATGCAGAGCCAAATTTATTTTTGACAGTGACCATGACCTTCAAGATACTGCCACCCCCCCTAAAAAAAATCACTGCTTTTTTAAGATTAGGAGAAAGACACTGTACATTTTACTGAAATCTGTCAAATACTGCATCTTAATTTATTTTTGGAGAAACAAAGTACAAAAGCAGTTTCTGTACTGCCCACATTAGTAAGAAACTTTACGCAGCAGTCAGCAGTTTGTTAAGGTTTCGTTCCAAGGTTTTTATTTGACATATTTCCTGAACCACTTGATATGTTCTCACCATACTTAGAATAAATGATTAAGACGCCATAACAAGTCACCATGTGACACACGTGTTCGGCCCTCTGACCTTGCGATCAAAGGCGATGTGGTAGGCAATCTCTTTATGGTTTTGATTTTAAAAGAAAAGATTCTTAAACCCCTTGATAGATTTTATACATATTTTACAGCACAAAAACATCAAACAAGATACCCCTGTATCACATAGTTGGTGGGGCATAAAAGCTTTTAACTCAATTATCTATAGGGACAACAAAGACGTATGCAACGTCTTCGTTGTCCCTATAGATAATTGAGTATTCTAATATTCTAATAAAACATCTGTTCATATAATAATTATGATGCACATAATTATTATATGAACAAATGTTTTATTAGAATATTTTTGTGCTAATATAATTTCATTATGAAGGGATACGGCCTCAAGTAATCACCATACACGTCCCACTCCTTTAATGATTGATAATTCTGAATATTCACCTAACAGCAAGTCAGTTATTATTTGCGCGATTTCTTTTTTGTTTATAATGCATCGGGAATATTGTCTGTTTATCGATCCGGCTGTCAGTCTGTAATTATGTCTCATATCTAAATAGCTTGGTAAATATTCATACGGCTTGGACATTATCTTATCCATATGATAACATACCCGGGATACCTTGGAGGGAGTTAAACATTCAATAAATAATAATAATAATAATAATAATAATAATAATAATAATAATAATAATAACAACAACAACAATTCAAAATGACATTTTCAATAAAGTGACCACACTATATACATGTAGTCATTGCAGGAAGTCAGGTTATATATATATATATATATATATATATATATATATATATATATATATATATATATATATATATATAACTAAGCTGGGGTAATGACTTGAGAATAATTCGGTTGAAATTTTAAGACAAAATGCGAGTTTTTGCAAGCCATTTGTATGCATGATTAAAGCAGATCAAGACAATACTAAAATCTGATATGGTCAAATCCTATAGATGATCGAACTAACCCAAGATGTTGCTAAGATAAAGTTATATATTATATTTTATTTATCTGAGAAAATGCAAGAACAAAACGGAGCACACTAGATACTAAACGAATCCCAAATCATGGTGATATTGTACATTTATCATGGACGATAACTCTGAAAATTAGGGTCAAACTTTGTTTAACATATCCTATTTGAGACTAGCGAAAATGGGACCACTCCGGTGGCCTAGTGGTTAGAGCGTCCGCCTCGGATGCGGGAGACCGCTGGTTCGAACCCTGGCCAAGTCATACCAAAGACTTATAAAAATGTCAGGACTGGTCAGTCTGGTGTCAGGATAATGTGGCTGGGTGGGACATGATGCTACATGTCTGCAGCATGATACCCCAGTGCTAAACATCACTATAAACTGCCACACCGCTGACATCGTAGCGATATGACTGAAAAATTGTTAAAGCTACCTTAAAAATCCAAATCACACACACACACACACACACACACACACACACACACACACACGGGAAAATACAGCTCTTAGCAAATGCAGTTGACAAAAAGCAGAACATGTTGTTCCTCAAGTGTTCAAAACCCAGAACGAAGTGTAAAATCTGATAAAGGGTCATAATGCACTGTTAAAATATAGTGAAAGCTGATGTTCATAAAATACACAGAAAATGTCGTCATCAATTGAACTCAGCTGAGCCTTTGTTAGCATTAAGACATTCGCTATGCACCTTTATCACATGTGGCCGCCTATCCCGAGGTTTCCACGTTTCTTATGAATATACGTAAATCTACTTATACAATCGATTTTCCCGCCACTGAAACCCAACATGACTTTAGACGTTGTTTGAAATGAGCCATTCAAAGTTTCTCTTCCAAGCACAATCACGTATCTGTGGATAAAATGATGCTTAGGAAATTGTTAGATTGTGTTATTGATGACGCATTTTTTTTATGCGTACTCATGAAAAACGAAAAAATCTCAACACATGCAGCCACGGTAATAAAGGACCGTAGTGGAGTATCGCCTGTGGCTTGAGACAGTGGGATAAAACTTTACATACAATTCTATTTTATTTTAAATGCGTGCTCACCAGCTTGCGCTCAGACAACCCCAACTTTTTATCAATATACCGCTGCCTATTTGTACGGGTGCAGGAGCTGAGTACAAGTGGAAGGAAACAAACAGATGGACTGATTGATGTCAGACAATTATTCGCTTTTCAGACACTAAAGATTTTGCAGTTGATTCAAGAGTTTCTAAATTGTTTGAACAACGTCGCAACCCAACTAGTTTCAATACAGCTATTTAATAGTAACTACAGGTTTCGAAAATCACGAACAATCTGTGATCGAGTTAGAATGAAGTAATGGATTTAAATACGGGTGGAATATACGGGTTGTTTTTAGGTATACGAGATACCGAGTCGTGGCGAATCAATATAAGGGAGGTAACTTGTTAGGCCTTAGGACACTGCCAAGGTTAGTACAGTCAGTTATCAACAATTCAGACATA
>JAECUM010085332.1:0-19179 GCA_016617855.1 Megalonaias nervosa | reverse complement strand
TCACCGCCATCTCACCTCTGTCTGCGTGGGTTCGAGTCTAGGATTCGGCGAATGTGGATATGTGAGAAAGCTTGGCAGTAGCTTCTCGTGGGTCGGTGGTTCTTTCCGGGGATTTCCCGGTTTCTTCCTCCACCATTAATACTGGCCGCCATGTATAGCCTATTGTGTGCTGAAAAATGGCGTTAAGCCCCACAACAACAACAACAACAACAAGATTATTTCGATTGAAACATTGACCACTTCATTAGCTCTGTATTTTCAAAATTAATAAGTCTTCCTGAATATTGTTATCCAGCTTCTGTTCTTTTTTTTTCTCAGTAATCATACTCTTGGTTGTGATAGATAGATAGATAGATAGATAGATAGATAGATAGATAGATAGATAGATAAAGTTGCATTTAGATATAATCTGTACCTGAGCTATAGTTAGGCCGTAAAGATTTCATGTATAGATGTACACTTCAATCGATATTCCTATTGATTATTTACAAACATTTACAAAGAACTTCATAGACTGGATTCAAAATTTACTTGTCAAAAGTTGTAATTATCATTGGAATGAAAAATAAACAATAACTTTGTATTGTCTGTTATTTCAGATACACAGTATAGAGGCTAAACAGGGCACACTATTCAATAAAATAACCAGATTACCACCGAAAATGTATCTAATTGCTGAATAAACAATCCTGCACAAACAGAATACACGTCTTTATTGACTTAGAAAGACCATTTTAGTACATATATGTCTGTAATTGCTACAGGACGTAACATAACATAGACCATTTTAGTACGTCTATGTCTGTAATTGTTACAGGACGTAACATAACATAGACCATTTTAGTACATACATGTCTGTAATTGCTACAGGACGTAACATAACATAGACCATTTTGCTACATAATATATGTCTGTAATTGCTAACATAGACCATTTTAGTACGTCTATGTCTGTAATTGCTACAGGACGTAGCATAACATAGACCATTTTAGTACGTCTATGTCTGTAATTGCTACAGGACGTAGCATAACATAGACCATTTTAGTACGTCTATGTCTGTAATTGCTACAGGACGTAACATAACATAGACCAGTTTAGTACATATATGTCTGTAATTGCTACAGGACGTAACATAACATAGACCATTTTAGTACGTCTATGTCTGTAATTGCTACAGGACGTAACATAACATAGACCATTTTAGTACATATATGTCTGTAATTGCTACAGGACGTAACATAACACAGACCAAAATTTGGATCACAAGGATAAAGAAACCAAGTCATTGTTTGAAGCAAGGCACACACACACACACACACACACACACACACACACACACACACCATGATGTTGAGATATTGGAATTTCTGAGTGTAAGAGAAAATTCTCTCTCTCTCTCTCTCTCTCTCTCTCTCTCTCTCTCTCTCCAGACATTTCATCAATGAAATGTGCCTACGCTTTAAATTGATGCGTACATCCGGAAGCAATCACTAAGTGTTCCTCAAAATTAACTGGTTAACTACCAGTCTGATGGAAAATGTTACGTTCTGAAAATGTCAAATTCGACCATGTCGATCGCAAGGTGATGCTACACCGACCCTAACAATCTAAACGATATCAATCCGAGCAAACAATGTGCTGAATAAACATAATTTATGGTTTGTATAAAACTCTAGTTAATTAAACAAAATGCACTATTTAGCGTATTAGCTGTAGGGCAAAGTTACAGTCTTAAATTCTATACAAATTCGAAATTTCAGTTTATCAATTAGTAATGCGGCCTACTTTAACCGTGTAAAATACAATGACTGATGAGAGGAATCATTTCCTCTCGTAATTCGACAAAGTGGCGAAACAATGTTTCTTAAGCATTCCTTATATCGACTCAGAAACTGTAGATATTCTATAAATTTAAAAAGTGTACAGGACTCGTAAATCCTTCAAGCTTGCCAATCTATGTTTAAGCGTTCTTCGCTCAGTTACACACTTTAGGAAAGGCCTTAGCGAAGCGAAAGCCCTATATAGATATTGTGAAATCGATATTCAAGCTTCATGACCTCAGCAAACTTGCTATATATGAACTCAGATTCTTATATGTTCTTTTGTGAGACAATGAGCATTCTCCTACTGTTACTAAGGATAGACGGCTCACTCTTATGGCCTGCCATTGCATAATGTGCCTTATTTCCAAGCCAGAGTCATTCAGTGCTTGAATTGTTGTGGCTCGTGAGCAGTGTGCTGTTCTGATTCTGCTATAGTCAGCATTTTGATAGAATTCTAAAATATAGAATGTGCTTTTGGATATAGGTGTTGTGAAGCATCAGGTACAGTCAGGTGCGTGTCCTCGTTGTTTCCCCTGTAGTGATTATAACTCAATGTATGTGTTGATGAATGCATTTTGCAGGACATGTGGAATTATGTGGCTCAGCGTTTGTTTGTCAATGGGCGCATCACGATCATGGATTCCTGCCTGCATATTCTTGTGTTCGGTGTCATGGCTGTGTGTTGCATATTCTCTTTTTTCATCATGTTTCTTAAATACGAATCAGTCTTTGGATCAGTTTACGTGTAATTCCAATCTGCGTACGCAGAAATGGAATGAACTTTAATATCACACACGAAACACATTATAAGAGTTTAGTTCTGAGTGAAATTAAGTCCAAGTGTTGTTTTAAATCCAAGCATACAATTGCGCCTGGTTGAAAGAGAATCCCCACACTTTATCATCATTTGCAGCATTCTTCAAGGTGTTTTTTGAATGTATTATGAGTCTTGTTTCCTCTAAAGAGGAGGGGTTTCTTGGGAGAAGTAAAACTCTCGCAGTAATTGAGTCAAAAACGTTGTCAGAGGCACGGTTGAAAAACTGGGAATGGGTAATCACTTTCCAAGCACGAAGCGAAGAAGAAAGAAAAAAAACCCCAACTATTTAGAGAAATAAAACTAACTTCAAAACACTTGTACAGGAATCTTTAGTTATGCATTTTCAAGATATGATTGTAACTGATATGTTTAATGACTAAGGAGAAATTTATCAATAAGCTTAATGAGTGTAGATCATACACAATATATATTGATTGATAAAGAGGTAAAAATGTATGCATGTACATATAGTGACACATGTCTATTAACTGTACATGGGACACAAGGAAGTTTTCAGTGTGTCCGTTATTGACACGTAACCTTTATCTACAAGTGAAATACGTACATAAACTAGCGAGGTAGATATTTGTCGTCATTGATAAGCAAGTATGCTTTGCATGGGTGTTTTCCACTGATCCTTGCACTTTCCGATACCGGAGATCGAACTTCTGACGAAACAGGAATGTTCTGAAACATTACAATATCCACCAACCTCGATGCCGTCGTCGCCGCATTTAAAAAAAAAAAAGTTGTAATAGTTGTAATGATAGTAATAATTATAATAGCAGTTGTAGTAATAGTAGCAGTAGTTTTAGTAATAATAGAAATACTAATAGAAGTAGTTGTTGTTGTAGCAATAGAAGTAGTAGTAATAGTAGAAAAACTAGTGGTAGTTGTAGCAACAGTAATTCTATTAGTCGTAGTAGTAGTAATTGTTGTAATAATAGTAGTAATTGTAATAGTATTCTTAATTATAATAATGATAGTAGTAGTATTTATGATAATAATATTAGCAATAAAAACAGTAATAATAGTAGTTGTAGGAATATTAGTAGTAGTTGAAGCAGTAGTAATAGAAGTAGTAGTTGTTATAGTAATCGTTGTAGTTGAAGTAATAGTAGTAGTAATTGTGGTAGTAATAGTATTAGTTGTAGTTGTAGTAATAGTAGTAGTAGTTTTCGTAATTTTATTAGTAATTATAATAGCTGTAGTATTTATAGTAATAGTGTTAGTAATGATAATAGAAGCAGTAGTAGTTGTAGTAATATTAGTCGTTAGTAGTTGTAATAATAGTACTAGTATCATAATATTAGTCGTAGTTTTTTGTAGTAATAGTAATAATAATAGTGGCAGTAGTAGCTATAGTAATATTAGCAGTAATAGTAGTTATAGTAGTTGTGTCAATAATAATAGTAATAGTAGTAGTAGAAATAGTAGTAGTAGTTGTAGTAATAGTAGTTATAGTTATTGTAGTTAGTAGTTATAGTTGTTGTAGTATTACGTATCGGCTTGTTCAATAGTAACAAAAGAAAAGAGTGAAACCAACAAGCTTTTTAAGTGTTAATAAAAATAATTTATTTCCCTAGAAAACACGGTGAAAAGGTGAAAATAGAAAATAGGACTTACAGTTCGTGAAGACAATCCAAACATTTATCCTAGTACTGAAAAAATACAAGTCCTATCACTAAATAGTTTTAACTGAATCCAGGTTTGAATCTTGATGACGTTCCAAGATGAAGGATGATGACGTCAGATTAAGTCTTTGTACGAATGTCAAGAGTTCCACGTTGAACCACAACTTGTAATGTTCCAATTTAGAATAAATTTCCATCGAATGTCTTTTTCACTTGTATAGTTCCCCAGAGAATAAATTATTATATTCTAAAAAAATAGATGAACTTCTGAACAAGCTGTCATCTATGATAAAACATCTCGAGCTCCAAAGATGTAAAAATACAACTCATTACGGCTCCTAAAAGATACGTTATACGACTCCATATTTCACGGGGATCTGAGTATTTTTAAACTGAACTAAGACGTCATTTCAGGAGCGCACGAGGGAACGCGTGGCTATTTCATCATCAAATAGCGCAGTAAACAATGCAGTTGCACGTGGGCCACAAAATGACCTTGGCAATAACCAATCGTTTTCGCGTAGTGTTTACTAAATCGACAAACCATAGCAGGATAAAATCGTGCTTATGCGAGTCATACTACGTTTTATATAACATAATATCTCTTTCAAAATATCAAATCCCGTGAAAATAATCATTACAATAAAATGCAAAAAATTAAAATTAATACACAAGTAATTAAATTACATATTCGTAACAGTAGTAATAGTAGTAGTTTGTATTAGCAGTAATAGTCGTTGTAGTAATAGTAGCAATACTAGTTGTAATTGTTGTAATATTAGTAGCTATAGTTGCAGTAATAGTGGTAGTAGTAGTTGTAGTAATAGTAATAGTAGTAGTTGTAGATAGGTAAGAAATACAGAGAGTATGAGACACAGGAAACATCTACGCTATGTATGGACGGGATCAAGAAGGTCTTTGGCTGCACTATTACTTATGTGGCCCACTAAACGGCACTGGATTGCGAGGTGATCTTCCACAGGGGCAAGCAGGTATCTAGATGGGTGGAATCCTACCTCGATCAGTATTATCGTAAAATGGACAAATTCCAGCTGCCATTTGACGCACTGCAAGAGTTACCCGTCATAGAAGAGCAGACGAAGTGTCAACCGATTCATAGGTTCCAGTGGAACCGGAAAGGCACTCAGACAGGACGGAAATCCCAAGTGTTCAAATTTGGAAAGTCCAGCCTGCAACCATATGTCTTGTCCGTTGGAGGGAATGAGCAGTTACCAGTATCATCACGATGTGCAATAGTAATGGCGACCACAGGCCTTACAGACTGCCTCTTTGATGCATTCTCCTTTGTTCTCCTGCACCATCAGTATCAACAAAATAGCACAGTATCCAGCGATAAACCTCAATGGGATTCCTGGAGATAGTCAGCAAGATCTGCCACCTTGGACCTTATATGACTGACAACCTGTCACTTTACAAGGGGAGCAACAAACGTATTAGAAAGGCAGTATCCACTTTCGGCAATCTCAAAAAACGGGCACGGGATAACAACAAACTCACTATCAAGACTCAGATGTTTATCTAACAAGCCTGTATATGAGTACCCAGAAGTATGCCTGTGCTGGCTTGGACGTGTACACATTATGTAAGATGGACGCATCTCATAGGATATGCTCTATAGCAAAGATGCCAATGCCAACAGACCAAAAAGATGCCAAAACCTCAGTTTTGAAGACTTCAGCTAACTTGATAAGAAAACTTTCAACACCGTTGAGTCTCTGGCAGAGACAACTGGCACCGGAAGCTTCGGGTTGTATTGCACCATGACAAACAGTTGTTGGACCAACTACACGGCAAACGCTAAGGCAGGATGCAGTGTGCCACTAGACTACCTATCACAGACCACTGTTGTGTCACTTGCGATAAGCATTGTGGTGCCAGAATGTGACTTTTCATCCACCAGACAATATACAGCAAGAACTGAAAGGTCATCACCAATGGCTACTGCATATATATCATCTTACACAGATGAACGAATGCCAGCAAGAATAAAATACATCTTATGAATGGCAAAGTGCGTGTTTATGTCTAGGGCACTTGATTTGTTATCAATGAAAGGGCTTGTGTGATATAAAGATTATTGTTTATGGTGGGCTTTTCTCCTCAGCTTCCTATTTTAATGCCGCTGAGTGCATTTCTCAATAGACTCTGTAATATAATATTATTTCATATATCGATAGCAAGAGAAATACCGCATATGATTGCCTTTTACATTTCTGGAAAAAAAATCATTTATGCCATTATTACATATCACACACCATTTAAAAAGATGTCAATAAATCAGTAAATAAAGTTACTGATTAGAGAATGTGACGAACTGTAATCCAAAAATAATATACATTGCCGACAAGATTTCACGAAATAAATTTTGATGATTATATTTTTCCAATATATGATAGAAAGAATATATTTCAAAAGTCATGGGAAAAGATTACAACAAAGGACTAAATGTTATTTTTTCATTTTATATCAAAAGCAAACATGTAACTTTCAAATCACTAGGTCGAAGCTCAATTTCCACTAGGCCTTTTCGCCGTAGATAATATTTTTCCACTAGAAGCAAATTCCATTGATGTTTCTGACAATTTTCAACATTTTAAAGATGTCAACTTCCTCCAAAACTTAGTCAATAAATTTTCAGACGTAAAATATAATTTTTTACATTTCTGAGGCAATGTATAATAATTTGAATCACGTTTATGAACAGTGTATTATTTGATTGGCTGTTTATTTACAGTCTCAGAACAAATTAAGGAATCATAAGAAATCAGATACTGATGTCCGTATTTATATAATGCATTTACACTGTTATGGGTTGCGTAACTTTCTTCTTAACGAAATACAACCCATAATATGTTTACTATTAATTTGCTGATGATGTTGAAAATATGTGCCGATAGCACAGTAAAACTTTAAAATTAGCTAAATATTTTAAACGAATTTTGTTATGTTACCGGCATGAGTGTGCACAAAAAGTGCACAGAAAAAATTACGAAGAAAGACTAACAAAGGTATAATCATTGTAACGATTTGGGCTTGCAAACAAATGGGTATTCTATTCGCTCGAAATTGAAACGAATGTCAGCTAAAGTTTTAATGCTGATGTCAGAAGTAAAAAAAAAAAAAATTAAATGCTTTGACACTTCAAAATAGAAATAAATGAAAACATTATTTGATTCTATGGTGAACTCGTTTTATATTTAGGGTCAGAAATAAGGCCTTACGAATATTATGATACTACTATCATATTGCATGCTGACATCAGTAAATATTTCCTTTGTGTTAACATTTCATCCTATCATAGAATAGTACTAACTGAATGTGGAAGAAAGCTGCTTTGTGTTAATTGTGTTATATGCTTGAAATATTCAAGTAAATGATTTAAAAAAGGTGGAAGAATCGGTTTGCAAAACAGTGCTATTTATTGACTTGACGAAAGTGAATGCAGAACATGGGCATCGCCTTTTTAAATAATGACAGCCTAAACATTTTAATAATTATGTTTGAGTATTTGAATAAATTGGTGATATCAGCAGCTTTATTAGCCACTTTCATACGAATGTATCTTACTGTTGTCAACATGAGTTACTGTTGTAACGAAGGGTTACTTGCAAATAACAACTTATGGGAGTATCCGACTGTTGTAACGAAGGGTTACTTGCAAATAACAACTTATGGGAGTATCCGACTGTTGTAACGAAGGGTTACTTCCAAATAACAACTTATGGGAGTATCCGACTGTTGTCAACAAGAGTTGCATTCTCATATCAATGTATGAGCGTCTCTTACAATAATGGTTAATTATTTAATATCAATGTATGAGCGTATCTTATCGTTGTCAACACGAATTACTTGTTAATATCAATCTTTGAGAATATATTAATCTTGTAACGAAGGGTTACTTGCAAATATCAATCCATGGAAGTATCACACTTTGTAAACAAGAGTTGATTTCTCATATCAAATGTATGAGCGTATCTTATCGTTGTCATCAAGACTTACTTGATAATACCAATCTTTGAGAGTACGTTACTGTTGTAACGAATGATTACCTGCTAATAACAATCTATGAGAGTATCCGACTGTTGTAAACAAGGGTTACTTTTCATGATAATGAATGAGCGTATCTTACTGTTGTCAACATGGGCTATTTCCTAATATCCATGCATGAGACTATCCATCTGTTGGCAACAACAGTTGTTAATATCTGTCTATGAGAGTATGTTACAGTCGTCAGCAAAAGATATTTGTTATTATCATAAATGAAAGTATCTGATTAGTACACAATTTATACTTTGAGCCCGCGGTAACACATCAAAAGCACATGGCGGTGAGGCTTGGCAACCCAAAGTACGACGACACATAGACTCAGCGAAAGAAAAAAATCATCCAACGTCAACATAAAGTACCGCCTGTCTGCGAATGAGTACCTTCGCAAGCTCGGGGTCAGCGCATTCCGATTCCAGCCAGAGTGGGTCGAGTCGACTACTAGGGACCCCCCCCCCCCGATCACCCAAGACTTGGCCGCGTTCAACTTGGAGGTCATTGTGCTTTCGCTGCACCTGAGGGACCTATAATACTCAGGGAAAATACCAACAACTATTTCAGCTTCATTACCATCGTCATTTGCGCTAAGCTGGAAAGCTGTAGGACTGTGCCAAGATGGCTTGTGGTCGTGGGCGATCTATTAAAGTTTTAATTCAACCTGCTAATCGACGAGTTAGTCTGTGCATAAAACCTTGACGACCCGCAAGACTTTCGACTCACGAGAATATCAGCGGTGTATGCCTGCTTGCACGTGGTGACAGAGCAACGGAGCTGCCTCTAAGAAATACAACCGGGCCATCAACGTGGTTGGCGGTGTGGACGGCGTCTTAACCATCGTGTCCTTGGAGTGCCATGTAGGCTTCGAGTGTCTGTCCTTTGCGTTGTCTCGGGCGTTGCATGGCCGCTCCATGTCAGAGGAAAGATTCCGCCTCATCCTCGAGGAGCGCAGCAAGAATTCGCTGGCTAAGAACGGAAGCTGGGCAATGGCGCAGATGGTGCACGTTGCCCGACACCTCCATAAGGCGGTAAAAACGGGATGATCGCCTGATCAAAAGCCGAGGACGCGCATGGTGGAAAGAGAAGTTGAGCTGCGATTATACCGTGAGATGCGACCAAAGGGCGCATCAGTATCGATATTGCAGAATAGCGCTCGCAAAAGAAGACGGCAGATTCCATCAGTAATGAGTCAGAACAATGAAGGACTGGTCTGACGGCCCAGATCCCACCTTGATGGCCTGTTTCGTTCTCGTCAACATCAAATATTCATTACGAACCAAGAAACACGTGATTGTTTCTAAGTTTCCAAATGCAGCGTAGGTTGATATCACATGATATCGTACATATATATAGCAGCATATAAAACTTTATATTGTGTACAAAAATACACATGTAACATAATCCTGCACCGACCAACAATTGACAAATTCTTATCCAACGGAAACTACTGTAAGAAAGACCTTGCATGACTCGTGTATACCAACATGGGACATTTTAGTTCTGAACTGGTACATTGGTGTGTCAATTCAGCTAGTTAGCTGTCCTTTCTTATATGGAGTTTCAGGAATAAATACGACAAACTGCCTGAAATGCATTTGGAAATTAACAAGAGAGCACTTCCTATGTTGCATGGCTAGTGCAAGGGAGATAACTCAGAGTTCGATGTTAAGTATACGCCAATGTGAATGTAATGTTGTTACATTTATCAGATGTGTGTGTGTGTGTGTGTGTGTGTGTGTGTGTGTGTGTGTGTGTACTCATGTTGAGGAGTTTGGAATGATTTCCATAATTTAATGTATGAAAAAATACTTATTCGAATTGTTCGGCTTTTGTGATCGATGTACAATATGTGTTGGCATATCAGACCCTGAGATCATAAGTTACATGAACAATCTTCATGTCATAAACAGAATTCAAACTTTTGTTTTTCCTTGGATAATGTCCGAGAAGAGATTAATCATTTCGCGTATTCACCCCATTTTTCTTATTTCAGTATTCACCCTGCTCCAAATTACCGTTATCAGAAGTTTTGTAACATTTAGTTGTTATTGTTGTTGTTGTTGTTGTTTTAGGGTTTAACGCCATTTTTCAGCACAAGATAGGCTATACATGGCGGCCAGTATAAATGGTGGAGGAAAAACCCGGAAAAACCCAAGAAAGAACCACCGACCCACGAGAAACAACTGGCAAGCTTTCTCACATACCCACATTGGCTGAATCCGAGACTCGAACCCACGCAGACAGAGGTGAGATGGCAGCGATCCGTAAAGGTGAGCGCTTTAGACCACTAGGCCACTCGGGGTCCCCTTGAATTATTAGATGTTTACAAAACAAATTATGCATATTTTAGCGGCGATCTGTATCTCAATCTACTGATACTGTGAAATTTCTTGTATTCCGATTAGCTTTTCATTGTAAGTTATCAACATTTTGGTGTGTGTGTGTGTGTGTGTGTGTGTGTGTGTGTGTGTACTCATGCTGAGGAGTTAGGTATATACCGGGTCACATGTGAAAATTCTGAAATCAGTCGATGTTTGAGCGTGATCATGTTTTTATAACCTCGGGTCCTGGTTACCCTTTCTTCTACTTTCCGCCTCTGCGTCCTTTCCCGCCTTGTAGTCGTCGTTCTCTAATAGTTCCGGGTCAGCCATGTTATAGATAGGAAAGTTACGGACTAATGATTAAAAAGTGTAGTGTCCTATATTTACTAGCTTTTCCACTAGCACAACACTATTTCTGTCCACAGTTATGGTAGAATTTAACCGAGTAATTTATATAAAAAAAAAGAATTAGACATTCAATTGAATAGGTTCAGTTCAGTCAGAGGGCCAATGACGGCTAAGATCTGTTACATTTTATTGCGAATTTATAAACATGGTTGTTCCAAACAACATGCTGATTGATTAGCCAAAATTATAAGGATCAATGGTTGATAAAATTGTAAAGATATGCAAATACAAACATACTGAAGGATGTCTACAAAGCAATTGATTGTTGTACGTTCACAATGCTTGGTCTGCAACGCTCGAAAATACATATTCAAAGTGCATATAACGCACTTAGTTATAGCGATCTTACTGGAAAGGAATATTCATGCAAGGAAATATTTCGACCATTTGTGGATATTCCTTTATCTAACAGTTTGCTAATGTGAGAAATTGCGTCAATTCTTTAGTAATTCCCTACCTGAAATTAACACAGATCCTTACAGGTGTTGCAATTAGTATTTCTTCCGAATGACACCAAGGTTAGGTCGCTTGCATCATAAAGAGTTTGAGTGTCATCACCTTGAACAATCACGTACTTTTCTTCAGGAAAATGCAAGGGGTTTCGGAGGGAATCAAACTTTGATAACTCTTAGCGTACTAAATCAGCTAATTAAGAAATAGGAAGGGAAAAAAAATCCTCTTTAGAAGTATGTTCTTCGATGAAAATCCTTTATCCATGAGATACTGGCATTTAATTTCGGCTTAAATTTTGACTTCAATTGCAAACCAAGTCGACTACTTAGAATTCCTTTCATGATAAATAGGACTTATTGAGAGTTTAATATGAATTATTCAACAGAAATTATAGGTGGAATTCGAACATTTTAAATTAAATTATTAAATTTAACTGAGATTTACACACTAGCATTTTTGTTACCAAAACACCGACAAAATTTTTAAGGCGATGGAAACTTTTACATATGCGGTTATATTATCAACGTGTCTTAAATAATTTAGGGTTTTTAGGCTGCCTTGAGCAAACAACAAAAGAATGAACAACGACAGAATAAACATTTTCTAGCTTTTTAAAAAAGATTATTGCACAAGTTTCTATAACGAGAAGGTACATAATAACAAAAAAACCCAAACTGTCATTGCCGTACATATTCTGGTAACTACGTTTACAATTGTTCTTTATTGTACATGACTATAATATTACACAGGATTAGTCTGTACAGAGCACGGAAGAGTCCGAGTACCGAACCATTAGCCAAACTATGATATGTATCTAACTGCAATGTGCAGGATTCACCTAGACATGTACGCTTTGTTCTCGCCTAAGTCTCACCCAAACAACAATTATGAATCAAATATTTACACACCTTTCTAAACACCTATCTTCCTTATTATTTTATAACTTTATTTCTAAATAATTTTCATTAGTTTATCATTAGCTACTGACCGCTGCATGCCCCTTCAACTCCACTCCGCCTCAAGGCTTTTCTATTGCCTATATAGAATTGGAAATGATTAGTTCACAGCGCCTTTTGTACGATCGTCAAGGAAAGTATCCGTTGGGTGTCTTTAGAATCAGAGCCTGAGTGAGGTGAGCATACTTTTTGTGTAATTGGAATATTATTAGAAATAGAGTCAAATGTGTACATTTCATTTACAAGTCTTCAGAAACCGTCTTTATATGCACTTACTGTATGAACTCAAGTATAAATTACTTTCCATTCAACATGTCAAGTCTGGTAGTTTTGTTGTTGTTTCCTTAAATACAAGACGTATTGAGATAAACGGTATTTACTTGTTACTTTACCACTCTTCAATGGTTAGCTTTTGAGACACTTTATCCTATTTATACCAAAGACAATAACTTTCGTAAACAATTGCAAAAAACAATAATACTAGTTTCTAAAAGTAGAGTTGCTTCAAGCTAGCAACGACATAATCAAAAGATTAAGTCCTTATATTTGCCCCTCTTCTACGAATATTATTCAAGCAAACAATGTACGCAAGTATATTTAAATCTTGTTGAAGTAAATTTTAATGATTTAACCAGTGACTGGTTCAGGAATATTTTATATGATTCAAGGACATATCAGTGTACGAAATAGGCAAAAAAATAACTTCACAGATATACCATAGTAAAAATAGAAGAAATTCACTATAACAGTAACATTTACGAGGTTTTTTCAGAACGTCTAAAACCTAATTTGGTTGTGAGAAATGTGCATTTAAACGAGTTCTATTCCTCGGTCGGTATATAAGATATCGTATGCACGGACAACTGATGAGGTAGAGCGTGCATTAGGTCCCTGGCCTGTAAACATTTTGTGTAATCACATGATAATTCTGTAACAGTTGTGTGACCAAATAAACAATAATCCATGCAAGATGGAATGTTAATTATTCAGAACATAACTGTGGACCTTGTGTTTGATCAGGCTGCCAAAAAATTAATATTAAAAGTGATAACCCCTCCCCCATTTCACATTCGTTTAGAAATGAAGAAACGGTCACAAAATTCATACTTCTACTAAATATATAAACTTTCACTGTTAAAAATAATCAGAGAATAATCTTAGAAGATGCAATTATAGCGGAATATTAGTTCTTTTGAAACACAGAAGGAGTCATAACCGGGAAAGTTACTACATCAATATCGGACAATAAAAAAGCAATGGCCTAGTTATAGGATGAAAAAGCAGAAGATGAAAAAAGTCTTCTTTATAAAGAGAATTCTATGTATTACGAATTTCAACAAAAATAAAAATGGTTAAGAAAGTCAATAATGTCTTCACTGTAGGAACACCATACTGCGCTGTGGATAACGGAGAAAGTAATAAAGAGAGGCATTACTTATACACCATTTTCTACTCTGTCAGTAATTGTACGAATTTACGTTATTTATAGTCTTGGGCCTAGCAATCTGGTTTGCAAGAGATATTACGACTCTGTCTCTTAAAATAAGTAATAGAAATGAGTGAGAAGAACGAGCACAGTAAACCTCAACAAATAATTTATTTCCCTGGAATACAAAAGTGAAAATGTAAAATCAAGAAACTTACGGTATTGCGAATTAAATTCAAAATAATCCCAGAATTTCAGACTAAAGTCCTAATGATTAAAGCTTTGAAAACACTTTGGTGGAAATCCAAATTAATTTCAGCGCTGGAAGTGTTGATGGCCTGTGGTGGCCCGTGTAGTGGTGATGTGCCAAGAGTCTTTTGTTGGATCACAATAATAGAATCTAAGAATATATCCTTATCTGAAATTTCACAAAAAAATTAAAGTGTATTTCAAAGAATAATCTTTTTGAAGGGCACTTTGTGTTTCCAGTGAATAAATAATTTGCATATATACAATTTCTGCTCAAATCAACTAATGGACACAACAATAATACAATTGATTCTGCTCACATCGTAAAGCCCAAAATAAATAATTTTTAGCAAAACAAGATTATATAGTCTTCTATTTGACCTCAGGTTACAATAAACATTTTCTAATAAAACTATTACCTAATGGAAAACAACTTTAAGGAAGGTTCCTAATGTTTACAAAATGTGTATAATTAGAATATAAAATGTGGTAAACACAATGTCCTTGACTCGGGCAAATATAATAATCCTAACAGTTAAACCATGCACGCAGAGAATATTTTATCTATGTACTAGTTGTTTAAAGATTTTAAAAAATCATTGATTCAGGTCAAGTATAAAATGAACTTGATTTTGGAAAAGTTCAAGTCCAACACACTATCTTAAATTTCAATAGCATATAATGAAATAAAAAATTTTAAAAAAATAACAAACAATGCAAAATTAAAGATAAAGAAGAAATGTATATCACATGTACTTTTATTCCCGAACTGCGGGCGTTTAGAAGTCCATATTACTCACGTTTCCGGTTGCTGCGGAGAAATCATACGGAGAATGCCACAATTTCATTTTATCATTCAATTCTCAATATATCAAAGGGACATAAAGTACTTCATTAGTACCATCGCTCGGCCATTTCCGTCAGGTCAAGAGATAATCTCAGATGTACATATAAGAATATACATCAGTTTGGTGAATTTGGTGTTTCATTTACTGTTGTGTGCACCACATACGTTGCAACAGAAAGGGCCTATAATGTTGTGATTGTGACTTAGTCATATTGTGGCATATAAGAATAGTGTACTCAATGGCGGCGAATTATATTTGAGGTTTCTAAATCAACCTGAGATTAAATGTTCCGACTGAAAGTACTTCTCAATATCAACTACTGAGAAACAAATAAACATAGAATCCAGTGGCATATATAAGAGGTAATAAGCAGTTCTAAAAAGTTGCATTCTCTTCGTATTTTCAGCAATGAAAATGCGATGTGTCATCATTTCCTTTCTGGCCTCCCTTGCCCTAGTGAATGTGGTGTATGCTATGTACAACACAGGATACCCCGGATATATCCCCAAAGGAATAGGTCACGGAGGGTACGGAGGATTTAGTGGATACGGTTTTGGAGGAGGATCTGAATCCTTAATAATGAGTAAATATAACACATCTATCTATATATCTATCTGGAAACCGGTAGCTCAGTTTGTAAAGCGTTTGACTTAAGCAATGTCCATCGAGGTCAGCTGCCTCGGTGTGTCCCTTGCAATAGATGCAATTTCCTTGGCATTTACTTTTAATGACATATTTACGTTCTTTTAAAGTCCATCGGTTTTTTATTCACGATAATCTAGCCAAGTATATGATGCACAATGTTATTCATATCCACCTATATATTTATAATGTTATATACATCGACCGTGATTGAAAATCGACCGCTTAATTAGCTTGATGATCTTATTTTTTAAAATGTCTCACCAATAGCAATGTTTTAGATCATAACTGTTGTCTTTTAATATTTTCATTTACTCTGTATTTCAGAATTAGTCTTTCTAAACTTTGTTATCCAAATTCTGTTGTTTTTTTCCCTCAGTAATCATCCTCTTGGTTTTTATACTTCCCCTACTGACTTCGA
This sequence comes from Megalonaias nervosa, assembly GCA_016617855.1. Lineage (NCBI taxonomy): Eukaryota > Metazoa > Mollusca > Bivalvia > Unionida > Unionidae > Megalonaias > Megalonaias nervosa. Next base: position 3,119 of record JAECUM010085332.1, on the reverse strand, counting down.
TCGGTAAAAGGACGTAATACTGGTCAGTTCCAACAGGTAATGCGTTTCTATTATATATATATATATATATATATATATATATATATATATATATATATATATATATATATATATATATATATATAGAGAGAGAGAGAGAGAGAGAGAGAGAGAGAGAGAGAGAGAGAGAGTATGTATCTGAGCTATATTTAGGCAGTAAAAATTTCATGTATAGATGTACACTTCAGCCAATTTTCGTATTGATTATTTACAAGGATTTACAGAGAACTACATAAAAAGGTTACAAAATTAACTTTTTCAAAAGTTCTAATGATCATTTAAATGAAATATAATCAATAACTTTGTATTGCCTTTCATTTCAAATTCAAAGAATAGAGACGAAACTGGGCACACTATTCAATAAAAACACAAGATTGCCACCAAACATGCCTCAGATTGCTGAATAAACAATCCTGCACAAACATCACAAACGACTTTATGGACTTTTATAGCCAATTTTTAAACATACTTCTCTCTCTTATGCACCTGGATGTAACATAACACAAAACGTTTTTAGCACATACATCTCTCTGTTGTGGCTACAGGATTTAACATAACATAAAATCAATTTGAATCACTACGACAATATGGCGTATATACAAAATGAGACGGGATACAACATTCATTGTTTTTAAAACTAATAATGTTCATTAATATTAAAAATAAACAATAACTTTGTTCTGTCTTTCATTTCAGTTTGAATCACAAAGAATTAAACTTGGCGCCCGGGTCAATAAAAGGACACGATATCCACCGAAATGTCATTAAGTTGCTAAATAAACAATCGTGCATCAATATAATAAACATGTTTATGGGCTTGTGTATCCCTTTCAGTACATATTTCTCTGTTATTGCTACCGGATGTAAAATAAAATAAATCTCAATTTGGATCACATGACAATACGGTATCCATATTAAGGAAGCCTTGAATAAAGGTTGCTTGTCTTTCACTTATTATTTAAAACAAGTCATTGTTTGAAGAAAGGTAAAGACATACACAAACACACACATACGCAACCACATGATGATGTTGAGATACTGGAATTTATCAGTTTCAGAGAAAATCTTACTCTACGTCTCTCATGATTAATTCTCTCTCTCTCTCTCTCCAAACAGTTCATCAATGAAATGTGTCCACATTTAAACTGATGAGTATATCCGGAAGCAATTAGTAGGTATCACTCAAAATTAACTACCAATCTGATCTTAGATGTTACGCTCTAAAACTGTCAAATTTGACCATGTCGATCGCAAGGTGATGCTACCCCGACCCTAACAATCCTAACGAAATCAATCCGCGCAAAAATGTGCTGAATAAACATAATTTATGTTTCGTATAGAAACTCTAGTTGATTAAACTAAAGGCTTGTTTCCCATAGGAGGGAGGAGTATTGTTTGAGACATCCTGAGGAGATATAAAACTCTCTCAATAATTGAGCCAAACAAGTTGTCAGCGACACGGTTGAAAAACTGGGAACGGGTAACCATTTTCCATGTACTAAGCGTTATAGAAGAACAAAAAAAAAAAACAAATATTTAGAGAAATAAAACTAACTTCGATACATTTGTGTAGGAATCTTTAATTACGTACTTTCAAGATACGTTTGTAACCGATATGTTTGAAGAATAAGGACAAACTTGTCATTAAGCTAGTGAGCGCAGATCATAAACTATACATATTGATTGATAAAGGGGTAAAAATGTGTGCATGTACATATAGTGACACCTGTCTGTAATCTGAACATGGGACACTAGGAAGTTTTAAATGTGTCCTTTATAGACAGGTAACCTTTATCTAAAGGTGAAATGCGTACGTAAACTTACGAGGTACATATACGTTATTGTTACAAGCCAGGGATCTTTGCTTGACCGAGCAGTGTCAAATCCTGGCGCGATTCCCGCTAGAAGTCATATGTTTACCCCAAATTTCCAAAGACTTCTATACAACTTCAGTTGTAAATTAGAAAGCCAGACGTGTCCATTCTAGTCATAAATTTCACTCTAATCATTGTAAAACCACAGATTTCTCAACTTGCCAAATAACTATCAACCGCACGTTTGCATAGTTTCCCTTCATCAACTTTCCGTACCGTCAGCAGTTCACGCCGTAGAAACTCTACAACTATCCCCTAACTCAGGAACTATTTTAACTACGCCACCTTAGGTCAGTCAATCCATGGTTCCAAGGCACATGACGCCAATACAACTACATCACATTTGCCACCATGGCGACATAAACGGTATCTGCAGAGTCCCTTCTTGTTTATTCCATTGTGTAATTTACCGGTTTCCTACCTTAAATACTGCCACTGCAGTCACAACACCAAGGTACACTACTAGATTTTCTTAGGGACTACATTATGAAGGGACAGTCATGCGGTTTGGGTTTGAATTCACTACTAATTGACCATGGCATCATGGAAACTCACTAACACTTTCTCTCCGTGAAGTTTGCTCCTAGTAATTCCTTAAACGGGGCGCTATAACCAAATGCGCATCTCCAAAATTTATTACATTATCATTAATAAATAAGTATTTTTTGTATGCATGTGTCCCATTGATCCTTGTACGTTCCGATACCGGAGATCGAACTTCTGCAGAAACGGCAATGTTCTCAAACACTACACTATCCACCAACCTCCATGTCGTCGTAGCCGCAGTAAAAAATTAGTAGTAGTAAAGATAGTATTAATAATAATAGTGGTTATAGCAATAGTGATAGTAGTTTTAGTAATTGTGGTAGCAATGACAATAGTAGTTGCAGTTGTTGTAATCATAGTAGTATTATTAATAGTAGAGATACTAGTAGTAGTTGTAGTAATAGTAACTGTATTAATAGTAACAGTAGTAATTGTTGTGGTAATAGTAGTAGTAGTTGTAGTATTCTTATTTATAATGATAAGTATTCATAGTAATAAGATTAGTAATTAAAATAGTAATAGTAGTTGTAGGAATATTAGTAGTTGTAGCAGTAATAATAGTAGTAGTAGTTGTTGTACTAACAGAAGTAGTAGTGAAGTTGTAGTAATAGTTGTAGTTGTTTTCGTAACAGTATTAGTAACAGTATTAGTAATTATAGC
>JAECUM010085327.1:0-11709 GCA_016617855.1 Megalonaias nervosa | reverse complement strand
GGGCAAAACTTCCAAACGTTGTTTTGAATTAAAATATGACGGCGAATTAGCGTCTGCTATGGATGAGATAACTCGACTGTTGCTAAATTATTTCTAAATTGTACATTCAATCTACAGACATATTAGTAAATCATGAACAAACTGATGAGTTTCGTATTGATTAACCTACCTTAAGAAAAAACAATAATTGTCAAGAAATAACATCTATTATAAAACGACCGAAACGTAGTAAAGCCCCGGGTCAATAATGGTATTCAAAATGAACATTTACCTTTTGAAGTGAAAAACTCATATAATTAATCACAAAGCTTATTAACGTAGCAACGTTGTAATAGACGAGTGCGACATTCCATGCGATTGGAAAGTAGAATTAATTGTGCCCATGTTTAAAGGTGGACGGAAATCCAAAAATGACTGACAATTCTAGAGCTATTTCTCTGTTGACTGTATTATACAATCTATTTGGAAGGTGCTTATTCGATATAGTGATTAGATGGTGTAATAGTACTATATATAACTTCATTAATATCCCCAAAAAACCTTAAATGTACAGGAAATTGTATTTTCCACTTTAGAACTAAGTTCAAGTGTGTTGGCTGCTTTCTTAGGTTTCTAAAAGGTATTTGACACTGTAATAACGCCGGACATTTCATTAAACTCAGAAAACTGGGCGTTCAAGGGAAGATTTTACATGTAATGGAAGAATCGTATTCAAATATACTAAACATTGTCCTGATGAACGAATCAAATTCAGAACCTTTTCCAATAAAACGGGGCATCCGATGGGGAGGTGTTTCATCAACTTTGATTTCATTAATAACCTTCTATAACAATTGCATTAGTCAAAATTAGGGCCACTTCATTTGGAAATCCAGCACTCGCCGATGTTAAAACTGCTTGCAAACACATTAATCCATTTGCAAAATATGCTTCATACACCGAATAGATACTCTCTGAAAAGGAAGTTCACATACAACGTTGATAAAATTTGTGTATTAGTTTTAGGCCAGAATAGACAAGCAATATGGGAGAAGTTTAATAGAAAAATGGGCAACGATGCTATACAGATTTTAAATGAAACCGAGCATGTCGGAAGTTCTGTTAGTTCCAGTATGAAATGTGTGACAGAAGTAGACAGGGCCTTTACTAAAGAAAATCAAAACATTTTATTCTCTTGAACATATAGGTACAAATGAAGTTAGAGCTAATCCTCTTACTAACATGAGTTTGTATAAAACAATTGTGATACCATCATCATTTAATGGCTCTGAAGTTTGGTCGAAAATCAGACACAATGAATGAAGAAAGCTCTACGTATTTCGGCATAATTACACCACTTTTACAATGAGTTTCTCAGGAATGAGCGTAAGTTTCCTGGGGATAAAAAGAATTGTATCGGAAATTGATAAAAGAAACTTAACTTGTTGGGTACATTGTTCAATCTTCCAGAATATGTAATATCTACAAAAATATTTTTGTTTGGATTATACCAAGATCATTCTAGAAAAGATGTTACAGTGCAGAAAGTTTTTATTATCAATATATGTAACAATTTGCACAAATATAATGGAAACAAATTATAAAGTACTTTATTCATAAGTAAGCGCTTTACAAACTTGCCACACTGCCATGTCGTACAAAAGATTAAAAAGTATTCATACTTCTATAAAAACCTTAAATTTTATCGCAAACTCCCAAACCAACAAGTACGTGAAATTACATCCCTTGCATACGTTCTGATCACTAAAGTTTACTCAGATATCAAAAACTTGCCTGTGACGCGTAGGTTAAAAAAAATGAAAAACCATGAGATATAGAAGAAGCTGACATAAATTCATAAACGTAATATAAAACGCCCATTGCGATCCTACTTTATAGGAACATGGTGACATAAATCAAGTTTCCGTCCTTTGTTAAATATGTATTGCGTGTCTGCATGATATAGAACAATGACTTGGCATTTTGCAACGGAGACTATGGTTATGAGATGTAATTCCAGTAAGTATGATAAGGTCGTCTTGTTGAAGCATGTTCAGATATGTTGTATCTTTTCTTAATCTATTATGTCTAATCTACAGTTTTATTCTACCTGATTTTACCAATGATGAACTAATCGCATCTGTCCTATTTGTGAAGTTGATTGGTTGTCCTTCTGTGCCTTCTAAGTGTTTCTCTCACTACTAACCTATACAATGCATACAATTCATGCATTGTTTTCAGACCCTATTTCCGTGAAAGAGTCAGTCGTATTTTTACACCCAGAGCTCGAGGTGTTTTATTGTAGATGCCAGCATGTTCAGAAGTTCATCTATTTTTGTTTTAGAATTTAAGAATTTATTGTCTGTAAAACTGCACAAGTGCTTCCTTTGTATACATGTTTTGGGACAAAGACATTCAGTGGAAATTTATTCTGGATAAGAACATTATAAGTTGTGATTCAACGAGGAACTGTTGACATTCGTATCAAGACTTCACCTGACGTCATCATCCTCCATCTTCGAACGTCATTGAGATTCGAACCTGGATTTAGTTGGAACTGTTTAGTGATAGGACTTATATTTTTTCAATTCTAGGATACATTTTTTGGATTATATTCACAAACTGTAAGTCCTTTTTTCACATTTTTACCGTGTTTTCTAGGGAAATAAATTATTTTTGTTAAAACTTACAAAGCTTGTTGCCTTCACTCTTTTCTTTTGTTACTTTTGTACAAGCCTATACGTAACAAGAGAAAATTGGGTTGCTCGTCCTTGGGATATATGAATTTTGGCTTAAAGATTTCAGAAAATTGGTTTTTGAAATTTAAATTCCGCTAGGTTTTAAATCCCAAGTACTATTTCACATTTTGTTTGAAATTTTTAGTGAAACAACAGGCTTTCTCACAATGTCATCAAAAGTGGAGAATTTTCTTTCTAGTCCTACTCAGGAGCAGTTGGATCGTCTGCAAAAAGATTAGTTGCTTGAACTTGCCAGAAAATACGATCTTTCTGAGGCAAAATCTTCCTAAACAAAACAAGAAATTAAAAACATTTTGATTCAGTATTTGATAGGGAAGAATGTTTTTGATAAAAGTGGTTTGGCTTCGGTCATTAAGTCTGTATCAGACTCTGACATAAACGTAAAGGAATTGAAAATGAAATACAAGATGGAATTGGATTTAAGGAAGCTCGAGCTTCAGAAAGAGGAGAGAGAGAAACAAATGAAGATGCAACTGGAAAGAGAAAAAGAACAAATGCATTTACAAAAAGAAAAAGAACAAATGCAGTTACAGAAAGAACAAATGCAATTACAGTTGGAAAAGAAAAAGAAGAGAAGCGATTGCACTTGCAATTTGAGAAAGAGGAGAGAGAGAGACAGGAGAGGGAGAAAGATAAACAAATACAAATGCAATTAGAAGAGAAGGAGAGAGACAGGAAAGAGAGAAAGACAAACAAATGCAAATTGAAGAAAGAGAGAAAGAAAGACAAATGGAGTTACAGAAAGAACAAATACACTTACAGATGCAAAAAGAGAGGGATGAAAGGGAATTTCAAATTACGTTGAAAGAAATAGAATTGGCAAGTGAAAGGCAAATTTCTACTCCACATACAAATTTAAGTTTTGACATTACAAAGAATATTAGTCTAGTACCCGCTTTTAGAGAAAAGGAAGTAGACAAATATTTTCCTCGTTTTGAAAAAGTCGCTGAAAATTTGAAATGGCCAAGGGAGCATTAGACTAAATTACTACAGTGTGTATTTATTGGTAAAGCTAGCGATATTTACCATTCACTGTCACTCCAGCAAAGTTCTGACTATGATCTGACTATGATTTGGTTAAGGAATGCATCTTAAAGTGTTATGCGTTTGTCCCTGAGGCTTATCGGCAAAAATTCAGGAACTATAGAAAAGAAGCTGGACAAACTTATGTCGAATTTACAAGAGAAAAAGAGCAGTTATTTAAGAGATGGTGCTTAACCGAGAAAGTTGAACATGATTATGAAGGTTTCGAACAACTTGTAGTACTTGAAGAGTTCAAGAACTGTGTTCCTAGTGATGTTAAGACTCATCTTGAAGAGCATCAAGTCGAAACCTTGGAAAAAGCTGCTCTTGCTGCTGATAAGTATTACTTAACTCACAAAGTTCCTGTTGTAGGTAAATCTTTAACGCAGCAGTCTACTGGTAAAAGAGTATTTCAGCCTAATATGACTCCTTCTAAAGATCAATCTGGCACAACTTTAAAAATCAAGCTTCTGATAAAGTTGATTCAAAATCCTTGTCTATTCCTACGTGTACCTATTGCAAGAAAAAAGGACACGTTATTTCTGATTGCTTCAAACTGAAACATACGCACCAGAATCAAGATAGACCTACCCCAAATGCTCTTATTTCTAAGAGGTCAAAGTCACGGTCATGTATTTAAAGGAATGCAATTGGTGGGTCTAATATTATGAAAAATCTGGACCAGAATCTTTTACATTTGCAACAACAAGAAAACAAAATGAACTTAAACAGTTATTATTTTAATATGAGCACTTGTTTCCAGATGTTCCTACGAGGACAAACAAAATTTTTCATGATTTTGAAATTGTAGATTCAAGACTTATGAAACAACATCCATACAGGATGAACCCTCTCAAACAGGAATACTTGAAAAAGGAAATTCAGTATTTGCTGGAGAATGATTTTATAGAGCCCAGTAAGAGTGATTTGAGTTCACCATGTATACTTGTTCCGAAACCGGATAAAACTTTCCGTATGTGCACTGATCATAGGAAGGTGAATAGTGTGACAAAAACAGATTCATTTCCATTACCAAGAATCGATGACTGTATTGATAAAATTGGAAATGCCAATTACGTCACCAAATTTGACCTTCTGAAAGGATTTTGGCAAATTCCACTAACGGAAAGGGCAAATGAAATTTGGGCATTTGTGACTCCAGGTGGACTTTATCAATATAAAGTAATGCCATTCGGGATGAAGCTTTCACCAAGTAATTTTCAACGTTTGATGAATATGATTACCTCTTGTCAAGATAATTGTGATGCTTACATCGATGATGTTATCATCTACAACGACACCTGGAAAGAATATCTAGCAATGATTCGGAAATTCTTTCACAGACTCACTGATGCAAATTTGAATATCAATTTATCTAAAAGTTTGTTTTGCCGTGCTTGTGTAACTTTTCTAGGAGATATTGTGGGACATGGTGAAGTTAAACCTATAGATGCTATGGTCAAGGCTATCTCTGATTTCCCTGTGCCTGTCAACAAAAAACAACTGATGCGATTTTCAGGTATGGCTGGATACTATCGGAAATTTTGTTCCAATTTTTCTAATATTACTGAACCGCTGACAAACCTGTTGAGCAAGAAAAGCAATTTTCTTTGGACTGAAAAATGTCAGGAGGCTTTTGATAGGTTAAAGGCCATACTTAAAGGTGCACCAGTTCTTACAGCTCCAGATTTCAGTCAACCACTTAAACTATCTGTGGATGCAAGTGATATTGGGGTTGGGGCAGTTTTGATTCAAGATGATAGAAGTGGTGTTGAACATCCAGTGTGCTGTTTTTCAAAGAAATTAAATAAGCATCAAAGAAATTACTCAACAATCGAGAAGGAATGTTTGGCTTTAATATTGGCATTACAGCATTTTGAAGTTTACATTAGCTCGGCTCCTTCTCCGGTTGTTGTGTTTATTGATCACAATCCCCCTACTTTCATCGACAAGATGAAAAATACAAATCAAAGATCATTAAGGTGGAGTTTGTTTTTACAAGAATATAATCTTGACATCAGGCACATCAAAGGAAAAATAATTTAATTGCAGATGCACTTTCCCGTGTACAGGAATATTATTTCATGTACACTTTGTATAATCATAAGAGTTCTTCTTATGTAATTTTCTTTACCTCATGTATAAGTTACATATGGTAAAAAGAAAGCTTTATTACATTAATCTTTCTTTTTCTTTATGGGGGAAGTGTTACGAATATGTAATTTAATTATTTGTGTGTTAGTTTTAAATTCTTTTTATTTTATTTTTGCATCATTACATTTTATCGTAATGATTATTTTCACGGGATTTGATATTTTTGAAAAAGATGTTCTGTTTATTTAGAACGTAATAAGACTCGCGTAAGCACTATTTTTAGTTCTCTTGGTTCATAGGTTTTGTAAACTTCATGTGAAAACGATTGCCTATTACCAAGGTCATATTCTGACCTACGTGTAGAATTGCATTTATTACTGCGCTGTCTGATGATTAACTGACCACGTGACAAAGACATTCAGTGGAAATTTATTCTGGATTAGAACATTATATGTTGTGGTTCAACGACGAACTGTTGACATTCGTATAAAGACTTCACCTGACGTCATCATCCTCCATCTTAGAACGTCGTCGAGATTCGAACCTGGATTCAGCTAGATCTGTTTAGTGATAGGACTTATATTTTTCCAATTCTAGGATAAATTTTTGGATTATATTCACAAACTGTATGTCCTTTTTTCACATTTTTACCGTGTTTTCTAGGGAAATAAATTATTTTTGTTAAAACTTACAAAGCTTGTTGGCTTCACTCTTTTCTTTTGTTACTTTTGTACGAGCCTATACGTATCATATGGAACGAAAATGTCTTTACAGCTCTTCTCGTATACTTATGCGCTTTGCTGATGCGCTCATCGAAAGGAGGAAAATAAGAAAACGTGTAAAGAACTTTACGTCACTTTGTCGTCAACAACTCTCAACAAAAAGAGTATGGCGGCAAAAGCAGAGGGGACGTGTAAGATAATTTGGCACATGACATCTGTCGTTAATTTGAAAATGTAAGAAAAAGACGAAAGTGAACTTTCAGAAGTGAAGAAAGTGAACTTATAGAATTCATTGATTGAGCTATATTTTTTCAAACAAATGAAAGTGAAAGAAGTAAAATTGTTCAACATAGAAATGCAGAGAAAAGGTGCCTCTGGCTGGTGTTCAGTTGAAGATGGCTTCATCTGGAAGGTAATATATATAATACATTTGTATGACTTATTCAATTTTTCAATGTAATAAGTATCATTCAGGAAATTAACCTTTGGTATTTCACATTGGGTGGCGCAAGACTTCTAGTTAAGGACTTATTCACATGTGATAAATTGTTTAGTTATATTTTATTTTATGTCTATATATAATTTATCGTGTGCAATTAATTCTCCATCTAAGTGTTTGTCATGTAATTTGTTAAACTATTTGTTTACACGAGAGTACCAAGACAAAAATAATCAAAAATAAAACATAGAAAACGGGGATTATCGACGTTTCATGCCAAAGTTTTACCGATGCTTGAGCTGAAAAATAATCCAAACTGTTCTGGCCATTTTCAGATTAATCCACCATCAGCTTTAGAATCAATAACAGAGGTAAAACTTGGTACCTGTTTCAAGATGTATGACTTAAAAACCTAAATCGGATCACAATGGTTTACTTTTGCAGGGAATAGACTGCTATGAAAAATGTCAGATTTGTTCAGTATATGACAAATATAATAATATCCTACTTACTATCTACAGAACACCCATTGTACTGACAAGCAGGCTGCATACAGTGTACATTAGAGCTGTACGGATTTATGAATGATTATAAACTGTTGCAGTTACATTTAGAATGGTGTCTGTATAGAATTAGTAATGATTTTGAATATAAAATACAGGAAATAGAAATTCCTGTTTGGAATTCACTTGCTTTATAAACAGATTTAAATAATACAAATTTTTCATCCTTTGATATTTATGGTCCAAACTATTCACCAAAACTGTATCAGCGTTATAATATCATGCATGAAATTGCAAATGAGAATGCTATTACGTGAGGTGACGTCAGCTGTGTATAATACCTAGAGGTCGATTTATATAACTATACATACATATGTATAATACTGGCAAAGGTTAGAGAGGTAATTTTGAAACGAATATGAATTTGTTCTGGTCAAAAGATCCCATTAGAAAGTTAAATCCAATACTATTTAGATATGCATGGTAGAGGCAGTCTAAACAAGTACAGATTGATTTGTCCAAAGCAAAAGCAATTATTCAAAGATTATTGGAAAATAAAAAATAAAACGAGGTGTTTTAAGTGGTAACATGCAATGGGTGAAAGGAAAGAACTAATTGTTTTACTTTTGAAACAAATTATGTATACAACACTGAACAGATAGTCAAAAATGAGAGGATGAATATTGGGATATATTGAATGTACTCATAGATTATTATGAAAATTAGCATTCTGGGATTGTAGATAAGAATAACCTCAAACTGAAGGAAATTCGGAGAGAAATCAGTGTCAACAGATTAAATACTCGTCAGTTAAATCAGAATCCAGATAGACGTGAACAATATATATATAATTATAAAATCCTAGATTGTGTTTGATTATTATTCCATTTTTATTGATTTATTTAAGTTGATTTTGAGAATTTGTTAGTGAGGGCAACAAATGATGCAAGGTCAAATCACATGTGTGCATAAAGGGGCTCAACGAAAACAATTATTTATTTTTTAAAAATGGTATCCAATACCCACCAAAATGCAGAATGTTAACTTGCTAATATTTGCATTGTACTATAAATCAAAGGTGTGTTAGGTTTTATAATTTCGGACGATCAAATACCTTCTGAAAGGGAGGTATTTTTGATGAAAGCCAGGTTTAATATATGATATATGGAATATACTAAGAAGAAAAGTATTGGCTTTGAAAAAAGCGTTGGTTTCTATCTCCTTGCGACTTTTGCATAGGGTTATTTTCTTATCAGCGGTGGTCCAGGGACACAATATTAGAGCAATCCCCTTATTTGCACGAAGTTTAACAGAACGGGACGTTAGTATAGGTGGGAGATTTGGTCTCAACATACGTAACCCTATATTAAAAATGTCCGTAGGATTAACATGCAGGGCACTCGTCGGGGTCAAGATGGGAAATCTTATGTTAGAAAATATGAGTGGTTGAACGTGATGGGATTCTTTGGGGGCAAAATATTAAATGTATTGTTGAAACTGAAGTCGCTCTCCACCATGTCGTTGGATTGACCATCATCGAGATTTCTACTACGGAACACACAACTATATAGTATCAAGCACTCTAAATTTACTAGAAGAATCATCTTGTCGTGACAATTCCCTATTGTTTACTAGCAATCACCAAGTTATGTTTGATCTATCAACCAATATTTACTATCTAACAAGTCGTTTGGATTCACCAATATCCCATCCTTATAAACAAAAGTTACTTTCCAGTCCCAGCTAAGTTTACTATTATCCTTTCGTAAACAATGTGAAACCCATATTTCCCTAGAACATTGCTACTATCCTCTCTTGAAGAAAGAGAGAAATTTATCACCACCTACCATCCTCAAAATGTTTACAACTCTGACAACAGTGTCACATGAGGAGTGAAGAAAAGAGAAAAGAATAGGGAGCTCACAAATAGAAACAAATATACTTCATAAAAATGCAGTGATAAAATAGGAACGAATATCGGCTCTTACATACATGCACACATTTAGCCCTCAGTATGCATTCTACAGGACGGTACGAAAAACAGACGCACATACAAAGACATGCATGCATACTTTTGCAGCCAAGGCACAAACAACCTAGTTGTAAACCCTGTATGTAGCATAGTCGAGTTCAAGCATTTGTAATACTGTACTTCTTTTTCTTTCTGTATCGTTCTATACTTCATTCTATCACTTCAAGGCTACCCTTTATGGTTTGACACAATTTGTGTCAAAAAGGGTATTATAATACCGTTTACTTATTGGGGCAGTTTTTATTTTCTTCAATATGCTAAAACATCTATTGTTTTGCCGCCCTAGTTTTGTATAATCGTTACTGACCTTATCCAATGTCACTTTTTGCTCCACAATTTTAGTTTTATTGTAGACGATTTCAAATGTTTCGTCCTAGCTGGGAGACGAGAATTAAAATTGCTAAGTTGCCAAAGTCAATATTTATAAAGAAAGTAACCATCAATAGAAAGGAAAAAAGGCCTCCTACACCGAGGAGACATTCTAACAACACTGAGAGGACCATTGTTTAAAGTAGCTGCTCCTTTGTTACGATCGATTCCTGGACCTCTTTTAACAGGAATGGTGACATGAAAAAATAAAACTAGACAGTCTTTTCAGGATGGACGTTAAACTAGTGCCCTTTCATATGATGGGAAGACGAGAATTAACGTTTGTTTCTTACAAACGCTGGATGGAACTTTCCCGTTGGTACGAGCAATGAATGTCCCGTTTACCTCCTATATTTCGACAAGCAATAAATGGATTGAACAGATTTGCCTGAAACAGAAAAACTGCAACGCTACGGACAATTATTACAAGGTTTTGAACTGCTTCGTCACAAAGTTGTAAACGATGTGTAAAACGAACTCAGCAAGATTTTAAGAATATCTTCAGAACTTAAAATAGCGACAAAGACGATGAATGGATAAAAAGTGTTTTAAAAAGCCTTGGTAAAACAGATCATGTCGACATCCTCTTCAGGAGAAGAAGAAACAGAATGAAGAACGACAAGTGAAATAGTAAGTCAAGACAAAAAGTAAGTTCAGAACCGACGACTTCGTGGAACCTCCTTTCCTTTCCGTATGGCTCGTCGGTCATGTTGATCATCGCAGCCCAATAATACTAGGGTCCTGGTATATACCGCTAAGAACTAATAAAATCACAATGAGGCACTATGAAAATCTAAAAGGCACTAAAAAGCACTAAGAGGCACCAGATACTACAAAGTGGCACTAAAAAGTCATCAGAGCACTTATTCAAGAAAATGCAATGAACATTCATCTAAATCGCTATTATATGTCATCAATAACTAATTATTTTCAGCGATATAAATGACAGGCAAATTTCACAAAGGACAAGCCTTTACATACTATGCTTTCCGCTGCGCGATTTACCTTTTTGGGGTTTCAGTACCAGTAATTAAAAGAAGGAAACCCCTTTTCTGTTATCTATATCTTTACAAGTAAAAGAGACTTGGTGATAGCTACGAAAATAATTTTAGGAAAATGAAATATCCAGTTGATGAATACGTTAAGAAATTACTACGTATAAATTGACATATGTTTAATAAGACGGTTAACAAAGTATTCAATATTTATCTTCCCCTGTAGGCACACTATCAAATGCAAAATGTAATTTAAAATGAATTCAGTTGATAGAATGCGTCACATATTAATTAATCGAAAAGTCACAAGTGTCATATATCATAAAATATATTATTGATGGCCATGAGAACTTCGCATTGTTATCAAATGCAAGAGAATATGTGTTGCTTGTCGCATTACAGAGCGGTTTCTTCGAGCAATTGTCAGAGTCGCGACTTTTAATCCCATTTTGATAATGACCCGGAATAGTATCAAGGGCAATCAAACAGGCCTTGTTTTTTTTTTTTTTTTTGTCAACATGTGCAGTTATTCCTTTAAACCTGTCAACACAGACATGCAGTAAATGACAGCACACTTATGTAATGGCATCCCGATCTAATCTGTATTGCTCTAAACCCTTATATTGATGAAACAATCAAATTAAAGTAATTATTACAAACAAAACAGTAGTAAATTGCATTCCCAACCCCCAAAACACCGTAACTCAAAGGTTAATTCAGACCGAAACATCAGACCAAAACCCGTAACAATACAGCGTATAAGACAAAACGTCAAACACGAAATTGCAGCAAAG
>JAECUM010085302.1:0-16370 GCA_016617855.1 Megalonaias nervosa | reverse complement strand
TACCTTAATACTGTCATATGTTATTTTCTCAAAAATTATAACAGTGCAGTCTTTATGTATTGACCAGTTCATAAATTAATGCTGAAAATGAAAACTTTTTTCATTTGTTTTTATGTATTGTTGTACACTTGGTCAAAGGGAAATAGCAAAGGGAGATAATTCAGGGTGCAAATATGGTTTCAGAGATAATCACTGTAGTGAATTTAATGTGACCTTGCCCTTGGAAATGGCATCGAAAAAATTCATGCATTTGTATATTGCACCCATATCCAAGTAGTATGATAACAGCAGTTGTACATTTCTGTTATTGGTCTACCCTCCATGACTTTGTCTTCATATAACACATGCATGCATGCTAACCGATGCATAAAAGTTACCATGATGCACCCATGCCAGAGGATATTCATGTGGGATGAAAGTCTCTGGCCTAAATCAATAATCAACAAAATCAGTATTATCATACTATTCATGTCTCTGAGTCTCTGTCAATGAAACAAAAATAAGTTCAATCTACAAGTACAGACACAATTATATACATAGGTATATCCATATCCACATCCACTGTCCATTATCCATTGACCACTATTATGATTTGTGTGGTAAACCAAATATTCTTTAAACTGTATCACAGACACAACCTTTGCACATGAGTGTAGCCTCAATGTAGTTCTCAGTTATCAGTGAAGCTGTTGCAAGACACTGTGTGCCAGCAGACCAATCAATAGTTACATATATGCTTAGTATAGGTTGTTATCTCTTAATAGAGCAGGGCTGACTCCTGTTTAAGGACTTTTAAATCCTTTTTCATGCATGCCATTTGATACTTAAAGAGAAAATGGCTTTTTGTTTTACTTAACTCAGAAATGTATTATTCTGGCACACATATTATCTCAAAGCAGAATTGTACATTTCTTGTATAATTTTCTTGCCTTTATACAAGAGTCAGCAAAATTGATAATCATCGATGAGAAAACTATTCAAACTATTGGTGGTGGAAGAACTGGCAATATTTGAGAAATAAAATTATTATTCCAAGGTATGTATACTTATCATTATATGGGTCAATGTATGGATATGTTTATAATAAGCTATGGAATAATTCAAAATGGTGTAGTTTTCACACTGATTCAATATGAAAGATATACATGCATGTTCTTTTTCTTTCAGCCTCTTAATTTGAAGAATGAGTTGATGAGACAGTAATTACTGTGTTATACTTCTGAGCAGGATCTTTCTGGTTAGAATCGCACTAATGAAAAATATTTATCTTTAAAAATTGAGGAAACATCGAAGCTTAGAGTGGTTATACGTGAAAATTAAACTCAATCTAATGACCTATGGCAAAAAGTTCATATTTTGATGCATATATTATTTCAAAAGGATTTATGATAATACCTAATACTGGAAACATACTTGCAAACCAATGGAGTATTTCTACCGTTACGGAAAAAATGAAATCACAATTTCACTTAATGTGTGTCACAAATTTTTCAAATATGCTCAAAAGATGCATGATTTGTCAAATATGTGTCCAGAATTTATTGATAAAATAGCTAATTAAGGAATTATCTTGTACAATAACAATGTAGACTTCAAGAAGTAAACAACAAAATATGTGAATAATCATTTTTTGACATCATGCAAAAAAACTCCAAGTACTTGATCAACGATGCCTAATGACAAAGACCGTGAATATGTCACTATTGATAGTGAATCCAGTAATGAGCAAATCAATTACAAAAATACTTTCTGATTAATATAATGATGGTGCCCACACTCACTTAACAATGTGTGAGATTTTGTAATACCTTCCTAGGTCCAGAGAAACGAAAACTATCAGAGATAAACAAACAATCCAAAACACTGAAACTTATTGGATTTGATGCTACGAACAAAAGTTCTGGTGGATGCAGTACTCAGTATGGATCATTTATGCTCACTTGGGCTGACATCGACTTACGACACATTTTACAGGCTTTTTCTTTTCTTCTTACTGATTATTTAGAGTGTGAGCATGTTTATTTACAAGATGTCTGAACAGTTTCAGATTACCATATATAAAGAGCATAGTCTACACAGCACAGTGTTCTTACCAATTAGGTAAACTTCTGTATATATAAAGATAAGAAGATAAGAATTCTTTATTTCAGACTACATAGTCCATACATCTAAATTAAAATACGGATATAGAGTAAAACATTGTAAACATAAAAGAACATATATATCATACGTACAAGTATACAGATACATCTACAACAATTAACTGCGCCCTGCATTGTTAAGAATGAAATTAAGTGGCACATTTAAAGAGTAATTTGTTCCATCTACTAATAATATGAGAATTTAAATGAATGTCATAGTTCCAAATTGATTTCAATATACAGTTCTCACTATTGGATAGTCTTGTTATCATTGAGAATACATACTTTCTCATTACTTCCTCAAAACTGAATACATTATAATTTACAAACATGTTGGAGGCACTGTTCATCTAGGAAGACCTAATAGAAAACGAAGACTATTATTATAACCAATTACTAGTTTTCTTTTCATACATTCACTAAAGTTTGTCCACAGTGGAGCACAATACATAGTGCAGCAATAAGATTTGAATAATCTAATTTTGATCCTCAATGAACAATTCTTAAATTTGCGTAGAAGCATGTTTGTTCGAGTACACAAATATCGATAATGTCTCATCATATCTTCATTATCTGACTGATTGGATTTCAAAATATGACCCAAATACATATAACTGTCGACATACGTAAGAGCATTGCCGTTAAGATGTACAGGGGAGGTGATGGTAATTTAAAAGAAGTTGGCTGAAAGACCATGCATACTGATTTTTGTGTATTATAGATGATATCATTCTCTAATGCGTATTGTTCACATATCTTCAATAATTTCCTTAAACCTGTGATAGAAGGACTTATCAGTGACATATCATCAGCAAAACTAAAATTGTTAAGAAACAACACATTTGGTGGCAGACGTAACCCTATGTAACACTGGCCCAGTATACGATTTAACTCGTCTATGTATATATTAAATAACAAAGGGGAAAGAATACCTCCCTGCCTCACCCCATTGGTTACATGGAAAGCGCTGGATATTACACTTCCCCATCGCACATAATACAACTGTTTGCCATACCAGTTAACTAAAGTATGAACTATGTATACAGTTACTTTAATATCAAGCAACTTTTTAAAGAGTGTCCAATGACTGACCCTATCAAATGCCTTACTAGCGTCTAAAAAGCATGCAAATACTGGGCTGCCATGTTCTACATAATAGCTGACAGTTTCCTTAAAGGCATATAGACATAAATCTGTTGAATGCTGCTTTTTAAAACCAAACCGATTATCGGAGATTGTGACTTCACATCTTTATAGTATGATGCATTCAAATATTTTTGAGATAATAGTCATAAGAGCTATAGGTCTGTAGTTTTGTCCGCCAGGTTACCAATTTTGCTTTTTAGTAGCGGTATAATTGTAACTTTTGTGAAATCATCTGGTACAAAGTTATGCACAAATATACAATTAAATAAAATCATTAATAGCCCATGAAGTCTAGTATTTGAAAATTTAAAATGTTCCACATATAAAAAATCTGATCCTGGACATTTACCACCTTTTTGTCTTGTTATTGCATTTTGGATCTCAGATAATGTGATTTCCTCAATATGAGCAGAAGGGGTATTCAATGCTGAAGTAACACGCTTCTTATTCGAATCGTTTTTAACACTATTGAGTAAGTCTTCAAAATGATTTTTCCACATGTTGCATATATTATTTTGACCATGGTTCCCATCAATGCAGATTGGTAGCTTATTGGAAGTTGTCGTAGTACTTTGTTTAACTTGCTTCCAGAATTCGCGTTGGTCGATATTTTCACATTTTTTGTGCTAGCGAGTCTGCTCTATGTTTTACTTCATCCTTCTTGCATAATCTAAGAGCATACTTAAATTGTGCTCTTGTTTGGCGCATTCGGTTACTTAATTGTCCATGACGAGGTTTACCGTTATCACGCCACATTAGGTAAGCATTTCGTGCAAAGTTGTGTAGTTCTTTGACACAGTCTTTCCAGCCTGGTATAACCAGGTTGGCCACGTTTGGATTTTCTAGTCAATCTATTACCGGATTTCGATAGAGCTTTTACTGTATCAGCGTATAAACCATTTATCTGTTTCATATGCACCTGATTAGTGCAACCATGGTCATTACAGATCGCAACACCATGTGGGATCTCAATCTTGTTTAATAAAAATGCAGATGTCTGAGTATAATTCAGTTTTTCGTCAGAAGTAAGGTCTGACCAATTAGTGTTGTATTTCAAGTTTAAGAGTTCATTGTGGCAAGAATCAAATCTAGGAAGTAGATCAGTCTTGATAGTCATTAAAGTAGGGCGATGGTCGGACCCTACTAGGGTGTGTATTATTCTAATATCACTTATAGCAGAATGAGCAGATTGTGTAGAGACACAATGATCCAACCATGACACTGTATTGTGTGAATCACTGATGTAAGTAAAAAATTTTGTGTTGTCAACTATTAGTTTTAAGTCCGATATGATATAACCATATTCGTCACAAAATAGGCGAAGTTCATCTCCAAAGGGAGTGGATTTGAGCGTATTAGCATTCCAATCTCCTATTACATAAGCATTTATTGTATTAGCATTTTCTACAATAGAATTAATTTTGCCCAAATAATCTACAAATTCCCCAAAATTTTCCGCTAGATCACATGGTAAATAGATATTGACAAAAAGCAAGGAGGAATCCCTTGTATTGATAGTAATACCTATTAATCTAGGATCATCGAGGTGTTGTACTTGTATAATACTTGCGAGAGATCTACGGTATAGTACCCCAACACCTCCGTTAAGGTCTACCTGTATGAATATCGTTAGAAGATTCAATCGGCGATACCCCTGATCCATAGAACTCGTCGTGTACGGATGAGAGGCAGTCTAACTCACTGTCGAGAAGCCACAATTCTTGCAAGAAACAAATATCGGAAATATCACATAAAGTTCTTACATTTTGTATATTTCTTGTTAATGAACGACAGTTATAAAAAGAAATGCGTAAAGTGTCCATTATGTATGCTTGAGTCCAATTTGTGGATATCATAGTTCAACTCCGACTTTGATAGTAGTCTCTAACTAATGCATTTCTTGGCCACGCATCCACGTTCATCATCGCATTGTGCGTAGGGTTATCACATGTGATTTTGAAGCTGGCATAGGTATTAAATTTCGTTTGTAGTTTTTCCACCTAGGTTGGTTTAACTCCAGAGTAATGCTCAATATGTGAGGAAATGTCAGATTCCTGGGTTTCGGGGGCAAGTCTTGTCACGAATATGCATCTCTGTCGCACTGGACGCACTGTACGCAATTTTGAGGACGCTGCCTTTCCTATGATAACACTTCCACGCCTTCTTGGAAACTGGTGTGTGGTTTGGACGTTTGTAAACTTATTAGGCCGTCGTTGATGCAGATTTGTGCGTGATGTTTTGCGTGGAAATGCTGCCATACAAAGGTCATTGTTCCGCAGAGAACTTGCTACTCTAGCAAAAGTTTTATTGTTTTCCATATCCATATCCTCGTCTTGGGCGCTGGTGTCTTCTGAAAATGCGACCATTTTTAATGCAGTTGTGCTTTGGTTTAATTCACCGTCATCTGATTTATTATTATCATGGATTTCTGCTGTTGTATCCGATAAGGCAGAGCAGGTCTTTGTTGCACTAATCCGAGTCTCGTTGCTGTTTGAGTCTGTGCATTGCATATCTTCGTGTGTGCTGCTAGTAACGGTTCTTTCTGTTGAACGATTGGATTCAGGGATATTCCTCGTTGACCTACATGGTTGACTAATCAGCTCATGATTTGTTGTACTGTAGCCTCGCTTTGCAGATGAATTCTCGTTGAGAACAATGTCAGACTGAACTGTGTTCGAGTTAACATGGGGTGGCAAAGTACGTTTGACTGTCGAACACGGCTGGGTCTGTTCACATAAACGCTGCATTGCACATAACATCTCCGCCTGGACCGTCTTAAGTATGTCCACTGAAAGTCTCAAATTTTCCATGTCCTTCAATAAAACTGACATGTCCACATAATTGTAAGATACAGGTGGCAACTTTGATAGATCCAATGCACAAAAACTTGGTATGCCATTTGGGTCTGTGGACAGGAATAGATTCAAAATATCTTTCATATTATTTATAGATTTATCCGTACCCTTCCTCTTTATCATTCTCTCATCTGTTTGTACCACTGAAAACCGGGTCCGTTTTGCTTCCTCAATGTCACTGTCACAATATGTGTCCACACACAGTTTCACTATATAATCATATGGCAATGTGTTTGTTTTGTTTTGTACAAAATAAAGCAGTTCACTCACCATTATTGCCGGGCTATCAACGAACCGCTGTCTTTGGTAATCTGCCGCCATACTTATAGGGCTTTTCGTCACCCTAGGAAATCTTTTCAGCTCACATTTCTTACAGAGGAATAAATCTCCCTGACATAAATGACCAGTAGAGGTTCCACAATCTTCACACTGCATGTCTGAGTTAAAATGTCAGTGGATAGGTCAAGAAAGCAACTAAAACTATTTAAAACATTAGCACAGCTATTCGACAACAGTATTATAGCGCCGCCATCTTGTCAATGGCATTAAGACTTAATCATTACTAAGGCGTATGCCTCGGAAAACATGAACTATGCGACAGAACATGTAATTATGATTACTCTAAATAGTAAAATCATCTTTACCGTCCATGCGGATCTGTTCGAGAGTCTTATTGTGCGTGCAGGCAAATACTCACCGAATCTATGATCGTAGAAACACCCGAAGACATTAATGTCAACGTCATTGAAAATGACACAGAGGAAAAGGAAATAATAGCCAGATTGAAGAAATTGCAGTTTCTAATCTTGGTAAAGTAAATACAACAATAAAAGAATTTCTGAATTAGACATTAATTTCTTGATATATGAGCATGCCAGTGACTCAAAGGGAAACCTGCGCGAGAGTGTCGATACGAATATCAAGCAGTATTAGAAAATATTGCATGCTTGTAATGTCAGTAAATTCTCTGGAGAGACACTGCAGTTGATCCTGAAGGAACTTCGTGAAATGGCAGCACAGTTTTACATCTAGTTTTATACATGGGCCAAGCAGGTTGAAGTAACACATGTTGCTGAAGACGAGAGTCGCTGCATTATACATACCACTGAATACTGAAACTGCCACAAAAGCACGACAACTGCAAGTAACTGAGTTGTACCCGAGTTCGAATTACCTACACATTGTGGTGATTTACACGGTCATTGGGCAATTATCCTGATCAAATACAAGCCAGGTAAAGACGCGGTAAAAGTTCATTCAAAGACGCGTCCAGGAATCGTATCAACATTACAGCACATAGGCATCTCCGCGGTTAAGATGAAAATTACTCTCTATGTAAATCAGGTTACGCCTCTTAACCATGATGATGATGATGCATTTAAAATCACAATTTATAATCTTCAACCACTAAGACACTGAGCCGTAATGATGAAATGGATAAAGCTTTTGCAAGGATTCTTAACAGGCTGGATAACTTCACTATTAACGCATGATCAGGATGTATTGTGGACAGATATACAGTAGTTCGACTGCATACTGCCCCATTATATCCTTTCCGTGCGTCGAGTTACATTCCAATATCAGCTGTATTCAGCGGCGAGCAGTAATTAATATGTCTGTAGTTAGATACGATTCCGCGTCCCACAAAGTTTACATCGTAAATCAAGCCGATTTGGACTTGACAATTTAAACGATGATAAATATAATGTCTAAAACTGAAGAAAAAAAAACAGTTAATACGTCAGAGATATGTATGGATTGCGACTGACTGAATTAGAATACCTCACAATGAGTTCTGAACAAGTGTTTGCACCACTGATCAAACCAACAAAATAAATTGGAGAGATGGCAGCAAGAATTGTAGAGGGAACCGAACGTACCGCAGTGACTGATATGGAAACAATGAAACTGTAAAGGACATGTAGTGGAAAAGCCAAGCCAAAACTGGCGGTCATACTAAGACCCAAGAGACAAAAAAACAACCTGAGCACAAGAAACCTGAAGCATCCGGCACGACCGAACCAGACACTGCATATGAATCAACTGACATGGCCGAGTCTGAACTAATCAAGAAAAACTACTTGAAACTAGTAGAACTCGGCGAGAGACCGCAACTCTATTTTCTTTTTACCGACATAGCTCGAGAGGAGAGTTTTAATAACCCCATACGTATCGCTGTAAAAGACCTTCCAACTGGGAAACTATGTTGCGGAACCCGATCTCAAGAATAAACATCAAAAACCAATATCGTGACAGAATGGCCCAAAATGGTATTTAGGGAGTTTACGGGAAACAAAAAAGCCAGAGGCAAGAAGTTGTACGTTTCTGAAACTGCCACCCAAAAATTAAGCGCCGGAGACATTGGTAATGGAGTTGGAATGTGGAAGAATTACATTTACAAACACAACAAAACAGTATTCACTGCAAAGTTCGCCAAAACATTAGGAAGGCATGTGTGTGTGTGTGTGTGAGAGAGAGAGAGAGAGAGAGAGAGAGAGAGAGAGAGAGAGAGAGAGATTTGGATTTTTAACGTAGTTTTAACAATTTTTCAGTCATATCACTATGATGTCTACAGTATGGCAGCTTATATAGTTATGACTAGTACTGGGGCATCATGCCGCAGACATGTAGCATCATGTCCCACCCAATCACATTATCCTGACACCAGGCCGACCAGTCCTAATACTAACCACTTAATTCTGAGCGCCAAGCGAGGCAGCTGTAAGTACCAATGTTTAAAGTCTTTGGTATGACTCGGCAGGGATTCGAACCCGCGACCTCCCGCATCCAAGGCCAACTCCGGTCAGTAAAACTATAAATGAAGCCGCTTAAGAACCTAATACCTATTCGATAATTGCCAATCTGGGAATGGGAAGAGGATTACGGTTGCGGACTAAGCATGTGCTGACATACCAGTAATGTATAAGCAAACAAAAAAAAAACCCAAAACGGTCCAGTTATAAAGATGTATCCGATACCACATAGGATAGACGCGCCTATGTCCGTAGATCACAGAACCAATTACTTTCAGTATTAATCGTGCAGATCTTGTAATCGCAAGCCAATAAAACAATAATTACAAGTGCAGGACACGTCTCTGTATTTTCTTCAGTGCGAAGCCTTCTTGAATATCGTCGGAAAACTTGCACAAGACGACAATGCCGGGATAGTATCCTGCCAATATTAATAATGGATTTGACGATAACGGCATTAATGCGTTTCTCGACTATGCAAGTCAATCCATCGAAGAAAATGAAATCGGAGCAATTCTCAACAACGCTGACATCACCAAGACGATTCAGGGATGCGCCACTTACAGCAATGATTACGATGAGATACGCTGGCTGAATAAGTGTCGTATGAAGTTTAACAAGGAGACATCCAAGTATAAAGTAATCAACTGTATACACAGAGTCGACCTAAACTACAAAACAACGCTGCTAATACATCAGATGTAAAAGCCTTAGAAATTTCACTTAGTTTCGATGCCAATCAAGTCGTATGTGCATACCACAAGCTGTGCACGTACCTGAACTGACCTCAAAACACTGACACCAGTTTGCAAATTTCTCGAAGCTACTTTGCTAGGTTCTGCCCGATTTATTACCTTTTGTTGGAACATTTCAAGTTGTTCAAGCAGTTCGTGATTGATATGTATTTTGATGCACGGGCCAAGCCCACGGGTTTCCCCGCTCTCCCCGAATACAGATGTAGTGCTGTAGTCCTCTCCGACTATACTCTGATGTTGGAGGGTAAGGGTGGTTGAAAGAGAGTCATCAACGCGCCTGTGGAAAATTCCTAACATACTAATCAAACCTGCTATGTTTTCAAATAAAAATGTCCCATCATGAAATTAAAGTTGTCAATAGCCCAAAGCAGCTTGCACAAATAAAGACGGCAATATGAAACGATTGCGGGGTCACAATGAAACCTTCTCCAAGCTGACTGGATTAATGCCTAAACAAAATTTAATCAGCTTAATGCTGCCAAACGAAAGAACACCTTAGTGACATTAAAATTATCCAAGTCAGAGGTAGCACGATAAAAAGGGGGGGGGATGTCTTCGACTATCCAAGATGACTCGCAAAATACTATCAGCCACATCTCTTCGATTACCCGGTACGGCTCACAAAATGTCGCGCGTCCATTGACCAGTTTTGATTTACTTGTTATAGCAAAGTTTATCAAACATTTCAGAGGTGTCTTTATGCGGGATGAATTTCAATGGTCCCACACACAAGGGATCGTCAACCTGGATTTGACAACAGGACATGGGACACATTGGGTAGCAATTAGCGATGCTAGTAAATGATCAGAGGGGGCCCCGAGTGGCCGAGTGGTCTAAAGCGCTCTCCGTTACGGATCACTGCCATCTCACCCCTGTCTGCGTGGGTTCGAGTCTAAGATTAGGCGAATGTGGATATGTGAGAAAGCTTGCCAATAGCTTCTCGTGGGTCGGTGGTTCTTTCCGCGGATTTCCCGGTTTCTTCCTCCACCATTAATACTGGCCGCCATGTATAGCCTATCGTGTGCTGAAAAATGGGCGTTAAGCCCCACAACAACAACAACAAATGATCAGAGACATAGTAATATGTCATCATATATATTCCATATCAACAAAACAGGCATTGGTGTGCGTTACGATATTTGAACATTTACAGTATCAATATCATTAATCGCCGCATTCAAAATTCACTTTTAAGGAATGAACGTCTGTCCGAATGGGTATTTAAGTCTCTGGCACTTTGTTTAAGATTTGTTATTGTAAATAAGTTATGGATTCTGTTTTCGGTGATGGGATTGCAGAATCTGCAACCAGCTGACAGCGCATCGATAGCAATTTTGTTCCACCTGTCGATGAATATCTGCTATAGCCTGGTGTTACCAGGCCTTCGTATACTCTGATGTATAACCTAACCGAAGATATGACATAAACAGATCATCGGAACCACCCTGGTGCCAAACTCTAGCAACCCACAAGTGTCTGGGATTTAGATATTCCTCCAGAAGTTATTTTTCTATGATTGTATGGCGGATATACAAATCAAGAGAAGTACTTGGTCGAAGTCCGTACATGTACTACGGCTGAACTAGTTAGGTTGTTGAGCAATTTGTCTCCACAATGACAATATTAATACAAGAATTAGGATATACCTTCAATGATACAGACACGAAGAAAAAAAATCGAAGCGGAACAACAGATGCGAGATGAAATCACAAAGAGAAACGCGTTACTCGGGAAATATAACGCCAATGTATGGTCATATACACTATTTACGGAATCGCCCCTATAACAACCGTTGGCCCTTCTATGGCGGGAATCACGATTACTTCAACTGTTATAGTCACACCAATCGGAATTGTTACTGGAGCCATATCAGTAGTAACAGGGGTGATTAGCGGTGCTGGTAAAATAATCTCGTTAAGACTGCATTGGCGAATATGTGTCTATTCAGAGCTTCTCGCAAAAAGCAGTTTCCAAAAAATTGGCAACTATACTCGATGACTACTGAGGATAAAACGATTACCGGTAGCATGGCTGAGTTCGACACCGTGTTGGCGGAAATGAAAAACCACCGGCAACTCCGAGCACGGGTACGGAACCTGGCAATAGTGTATTTACATGCAGTAACAGTCGAGTAATTTCCTTTTAGAACATAAAAACCATATAAATGACGAGAAAACAAGTAGACCTTATACCGCATATTACTGCGGAAATATAACGCTTGTACGGTTTCGTTCTGCAAAAGACGTCCAATAAATGCATGAAATCAGCTGAACCAGATTATATCACATATGGAACGCTCTTAAATACTGCCCTGATGTAAAAAGATCTGTTATCAACAAGTAAAATCTAAATCCTACAATTGTATTAAGTTCATAAACGCATCGACAAAAAAGTTCTTCAGCCCAAAAGTGAGAGTATTCAGGCAGTGATGTTTAGATTCTATCAAATGAAAAACTGTTAAAGCTGGGTTAAAAATCCAAATCACACACACAATCATATGAAACTAAATGTATCATATCTGGATTGAAGGAATAAATCAGAAATGGAAGATCCTTTTAGCTCCATTAAATAAGCTCATACTACTTGCAGCGATTTCCGCTGAATTCGGACGCTTTGTTGTAAAACTTAAAACGTATTTTATTAAACAACGATATGAGAAAGAAAGCAAACATATGGCAGAAGACAATGTAAATGAAATCTGGAAAGAAATGGAGTTTGAACAGCCAGCTCAAAAACCGGTCAAACCATAGATTGCGGTACGCACGGTCGGTGTACCGATTATACTGTGCCCGATGGTGTCTAGACTACATTTCCAATAGTAGAGGTCGCTTTCAAATCGTGACAGTGGTCGTGTATGTAAATCCGCGCCGTATCTGCGTCTACATATGTACTTATTTGTTGCGTTGTTTACACTTGTACTTGTGTATTGTATTTGTCACACAAGAACAATCTCTGAAACGTGAATCGTATTATAATTGTGGTTTTGCTGGTTACTGATCTGGGTTCAAGTCTTCTATCCCACATTAATATCCACTGGCATGGTTGCATAGTAACTTTGTGTTCGCAAACAAGGTCTTATGGCAGGTTAAAAAAAAAAAGGCTGGCAGATGAGTAATAAAACTACAATACCGCTATTATCATACGACTGCCCACAAAGAGACTGTGTGTATGTACGTATCACCCTCTGATATTCTGCCATTATCTTACTACAGTGATGGAATTTCAAACGTCAGTGAACTACCGTATGTTACCGAGATCTCACCTCAATTCATTTGCCCAACTATCAAGGAACACACCGCTTACAAATTAGCCTATTTTAGAGTTGCCACCTACTAGCTTTTTCCCGTACATGTCCTTCTATTCGGTCGTTAAATCTCCGAAGTTATTATATGCTTATTTTTTTTCTCCGTTAACTTTACATTGTCAGAATCGTACAATATTTCCCGATATTGCACCCTCGCGCTGAATTCATACTGAATGCACGAGAATAAAGGAACTACTTTCTATTGCAAACAAACAATTTGTTTCTGAATGAACTAAAGCAGATGTTTAGTGGACTGCCACATACAAACTACTTTGGCACATTCCGCGCTAACGTTTTTGATACAGTGTTTCAGATTTAGGCTAGCTATAGATGCCAGACAGGGTCCTTACAAATAACATGCAAGTTACACGCTGAAATTGACGTACTTCATGTAAATAAACCCAGTCCATAATCACGAAATTTCGTCGAATCGACAAAAATACCAAAATCTATTCATTCGAGATCAAATGGAAAAGTTGTTGCAATTCGCATTCATTGACAACATGACTCCAAATTTCAATTTTAAGCAGACCAAAACGACATTTTCTTTCGAAACTTACGTCTACTACAGTAGCGCGCGACCAACTTCAAATTTATCTGGGCGGAGTTACGTGCGCATTAATAATATTGTTGTGTAATGATGAATCTGCGCTTGTGTATTTAGTTTACAATACGGCATACATTCAGTTACTTTGTTTCTTGTAGTGTATTTTTGTTTATATATTTAAACCTTGGGTAGAATAAGTAAAATGAGCATATAATAAAAAAGGTTATTACATTTGTATGGGAAAATATGAACTCGTTTTGTCGGATGGATATACTGCACTCCCAAACCCAAGGTCGTGCAGTATACACATCCGAAAAACTCGTTCATATTTTCCCATACAAATGCAGTAACCATGGGCGCCCGCAGCATGGATCAAGGGGGGTCACGTGACCCCCCCCAAAAAAAATATATATATATATATATATATATATATATATATATATATATATATATAGATAGATAGATAGATATACATACATACAGTGGGACCCAGCTATAACACGGTAGTTGGAAGCCATAGAACCTGACCGTGTTATGAACCGAACCGTGTTATAAGCAACCATGTACAGTGCCAACAAATATGCAGGGTTAGCGGGGTGGGTGGGGGTGGCAATGAAAACGGGTGCAGAAACGTGTGCTTCATTGGCATAATTACCATTTTAAATCAATGTATATTAAATGAGAAAACACCTGCAGTGATAACAGAGATTGCATATATAATATATTTCTTTATTCAGAGAACCACGCATTGGTACATACACGTGTGTAGTTTATATATACGTATCTAATCTATAGCATGAATAGAGTATCAACACCGTGTACTCACCCGTGAATCGAATCACATACACTGAATCCACAATACAAGTATTTCCATCGAAAATATCCGCACACAGATTTAAAATATTCAGTAATTTTATCATAGATCATTATGTGACTGAATTCAATGGAAAAATAAATAGGAAATATTACGTACCGAATGATGGAACAGTACGTCCGAAGGTTAAAAAACGGTGTCTGTATAAATTTCATACTAATAACTTTTCTCATCCGTGAATTGTAATACTTTATTATTGTTTGAAAAACTCAGTGTTTTCAGCTGCTTTCTGCTACTGTCACGTTTGCTTTTCGCAAAGTCAATCATATTTCTTAACTGAAGAATTCGAACATAGTCAATATCTTGCGTCTCCATCCATCTCAAAGCACACTCTAAATTTTTTACTGCTTCTGTTGCTGACGGTGGATTATCCTCAGGTGTGGTGTCCTCAGTGTCCTCAGAATCATCGCCATTGTCATCATCACCATTGGTGTTACTGAACATAATATTTTGAACAATTTCTGCATCCGAAACGTGATCTGCAACTGGGCAGTCATTATCAAAACTGAGCCATTCATTAACACGGTCACGTGACGTGACTGCATCAGCTTCCCAAATGCCCTCTCAGCCTCGAACACATCATTCTCAGAAAATCCATCAAATAAACTATCATCATCATCACGGCTGTTATCCTGAATAATAGTAAATGCTGCCCCAAGTCCTTTTTCCCAGCATTTCTCAATGCATCTGGGCATAGTGGCATCCCAAGATTTCCCGCCGAGGTACATTACTTCTTTCAGATTTAAACTTTGTAGTGTCGCCTGGACGGAGGTTTCATCGCAAACAATCTTTCTCACAAGTTCTCTTCTATAATTCTCTTTAAAAACTGATATCAGAAAGTGGACAACATTATTCACTGGTCAACTGATTGCATAAAACAACACCGACAAGCCACGCGCACATGTTGGCGGCTTTCGTTTCTTTGATGTTTTATAAATCGTTGCCCCATAAAATCTGAACAAGTATAGCTCGGCAATTGACTTTGATGATGAGCAATGTACTTTAATTAATTGATCTATACATTCAGGTGAGAATCTTTTATCAACTGCCGCATTGTTTGTTGTTTAGTTGTGTAATCAGTTTAGAGAACATATGTCGGATATTGTTTCAGCAACGACTGTATACGGAATGCATTGAAGACAAAAACAAAGTTGACTTTATGGCTTCATTGCTCATGGATCTGTTATAATAAGATTAACACTTATGAGCTGTCATTTTTCAACAATAAACAAAGATCAAAGTTCTCAAAAGGCTGAGCCATTGGTTCAGAAACTGGTATTTCTGATGTTTATTTTGGCACAAAACTGTAAGAAATTTGTTAAATTAAAAAATTTTAGGAGCCACGCCACGATTGTTATATATTCGAATCCATACGCGATTACCTCCCCAAAGAAGAAATGTTTTCCGTGTACGAGAATAATACATGTATATGATATTTCAGGAACACGCCACAATCGTCTTATATTCGAATTTATATGCAATCTCTTCTCCAAAATGATAAAACTTTTTAGATATTTTATTTTTCGTCCTTATAAGAATTTTTTTTTTTACAAGGTAATAAGGTAAATGAAATTTCGGGAGCCATGCCACGACCGTGTTATATCAGAATTCGTGTTATAACGGAGCGTGTTATAGCGGGGTCCCACAGTATATATATATATATATATATATATATATATATATATATATATATATATATATATATATATTCCGACAAGTTTAATCATGCAAATGAAGCTGAAAATACGTCACAAGATTCTGTTCAAAACGCTTAATAAGTATTAGCTTTAGTTTCAGACTGCTTCTTATACTAACTCTCACGGCCGTGACTGACTGACCCCCCACCCCCCTGCACAAAGTCCTGACCCCCCACCCCTACAAAAAATCCTGCGAGCGCCCATGGCAGTAACCTATAAATACCGATACAGATACACCTCCTCTCCGGTGTGTCCTCTTTTTTTTAAGTTCAAATATGGTAACCCCGGCATATTTATT
>JAECUM010085299.1:0-11192 GCA_016617855.1 Megalonaias nervosa | reverse complement strand
ATATATATATATGAGAAAGCATGTGATTATCAATTGCAAGGTAGCTTTCCGGAACCTAGGAGCATGGCGCTTGATAATTAATAAAGCGGGGGCGGGATATTAGGATGTCCAGTGCTGTATAAGACTTCAAAGTTTTAATTATTGATGGTTGACTGTAAGGTGTGGATTATACCATGTTCGTCATTGGTTCCCCATATCATTAAATTTGTGTAGAAAATAAAATTAATTGTATGAGCACTCGTACCGATGAAAATTTTATGGACATTGTCTACACCTATTAAATAATTTTCTTTGGCATGTAAAAGAAGTTTGTGAATTTTGCTTGATACTTCAATAATCCAGTGTGTGATTTGTGTGTGATTTTTATTTTTAGCGTAGCTTTAACACTTTTCAGTCATATCGCTACGATGTCTGCAGTGTCTCAGTTTGTACTGATGTCTCACACTGGGTATCATGCCTCAGACATGTAGCATCATGTCCCACCCAGTCACATTATCCTGACACCAGGCCGACCAGTGCTAACACTATCCTCTTAATGCAGAGCGCCAAGCGATGCAGCTGTTAGTATCATTTTTATAAGTCTTTGGTATGACTCGGCCGGGGAACGAACCTACGACCTCCCGCATCCGAGGCAGACGCTCTAACGACTCGGCCACCGGAGAGGTCTGAATAATCCGGCATAATCTGGAAACATAATGACGACGAATAATGACAAAATAGCATTCTGCTTTAAGATCCATAGATACATTATTAGATACTTATGTTTCAGTTTTAAAACATAGTTTTAGTTTTTGGGGCCTGCTATTGCATACTATGCATATTTCTTCTCGGTTTTATTCAGAAAACACAAGAATTTTCCTGATATATTACTCTAATATTTTTTTATTTTTTTTAAAAATTTAATACAAAGATATCTATGCTACGAACGACACTACAAACGTTATTCATATATAACGTTTTTAACAATAACTGCTGTATTGTCATATAAATTTGTTCTTACTATGTATATATTTATGTTTAAAACAATTTGGTTTAACAGTGACTGTGTTTATAGAAATATTAAATGCACGCACTGATTGCAAGTATGTCATTTTTTTCCCAGTGACGAAGGCGAAGGGCTAAATATGTCTATGTAGTAAGTATATTTAAGAACTAGAGACAATGGTTTACATCCATAGATTCAGGCAATGCGCGTAACTACATCTTAAGACATGAAGAAGTGTTAACACTTTTCTTGTTCAGAAAGTTTTGCAGTTTGTTACAAATTCTTTGAAGAGATTGTGCACTTTCTATCATCATAGTCATAATAGTCTCATGCAATGAATAAACAAAGCAACACATTAAAAGGAACACTCAAATCATGATAAATTTTAAACGTCTAACTAAAAGGACACCTCGAAACTCCAATAAAATCAATATATTAGTATAATGACACGACCATAGCAAATTGTCATTTACTGAAGGTAGCCCATTATTTTGAACCAGTTATGTTTACCGCCATACAATGCCCACACAGTGAACCACTATTATTTTGAGATATGTAAACTCTTTCCTTGATGGTCTTCATTCTAAAGGACACAACCAAACAAAATACACTTATATTATTCTATATTGACTTATTATAGTTTTCTTTATATTTCAAAATTTACATTAAACAAGGTATTTTTCATATTTGAAAATTTTCATTCGACAGTTATTTAAACTAACTTTTATGTTGTTGATATTGGCATTCAAATACGTGTTATAAATAAACAGAGTAATAGATAATTTGGAGTGCAAATATTAGCAAATGGATCAAATTAATCTCCTTGGCAATGTCACGCTGATCCGCATTCCTTCCCCTGACTATCTCTAGTTATGTCCGCTCGTCGGTCCGGCTGGTCATCAAGCCATGATCAAGTAAAACTAATGTGTGTGTGCGTGTGTGTGTGTGAGAGAGAGAGAGAGAGAGAGAGAGATAGAGAGATAGAGAGAGAAAACGTTAAAAAGTGTACCATAAGTAATAATAATACTGATGTTAAACCTGATGTTGGCAGAATAACTTATTATATAAATACATCCTAAAATGCTTTACTCAATCTAATTTATCAAGTGATAGTGGCATATTAAGAAATGTGCTTGGTTTAAAGAGTTACTTTTTTGTATTATCTTGACCAAAGGCGTATTCAAGCACGATGGTCACATTGTGTAATAACTCGGACCTAAATAATATCTAGTTCCGCTTGCCACATGTAAATTAGACTCTCTTAAAGGACAACTCTGACAATTTCAAACCTGCCTAGTTATAAGGGCAAGTTCATCGTGTTCTTTAGATTGGGTCTTTGTATTTTGTACTGAAATTAAGTTAAAATCGTCATTACAAAAAAACGTGGATGTTTATTATTATTATTTTAAATTACCATATCGGGGTGTCTTCTCAGCATCAAAACGCGTTTCCATATATGTGATAGCAAAATCTAATTTCAGCATAATATAATATAATATAATATAATATAATATAATATAATATAATATAATATAATATAATATAATTATAGTATAATATAATATAATATAATATAATATAATATAATATAATACATCATAAATTTAAATTCATTCTTTTCCCTTTAATACTGACTGGTTTAATATTTGATACCATATTATCTTATATGCGGGGAGTTATACATTACTAAGTTGTTTTCGCTCACAACAGTGTTGATACTCAGTCGGCATAATATACATATTTTGCTCAGTACTGAGGGCCTCCTGGCCGTATATTAACCTACTAGTCACCCCCAATAAAGTATACGGATCTCTGCTTCACTTTAGCCAATATACTACGTTTCGGGTGTCTAACCGGTACATGATTTGCATAAAGGTCTACAGTAGCATGTAGCATAAGCAACCACAATACACTGCATACAAATAAATAATAACTAATGAAAGAAATTAAGTTATAGAGAATTGCTTTTTTATTTTTGGTGAACCTGTGTGTTAAATATATACAAATTGTTATAACATTGCACTTTTCTATTTTGTATTGATATATTTACTGTAATGCACTGATATATTGTTATTTTAGTGTTTCTATTCATGTGTTTATATGGAGAATGATACTAATCAGTATAGTGGACATGTACTGCGTGAGATTAGGGTGGTTCAAGTCTTTCAACAATTATATGGTTCAAATTACTCACTAAATTACCCATTGTGTCTTCCATGACAGTGAAATTGTTAAAGAGCTATTGTGTGCCCTTTCGGGTTTTCCTGGTTCAACATTATTGCTTCACTGTGATAAAAGATAATTCATTTTTGTCGGTTGATATAACATATCATAATAACATTGTATGAAAATATACAAACATACAAATGAGAGTGGCTACTATATAAATTTGCAATATATCGATACGTGAATTTCAGAAGACTGACAATCTTTTTGGAGTAGCAGATAGTCGATCGCATGTAAATGACATCATACTGTTTTATATCATAATGTATTAACAATTGGAATAAGTCTGATAATTAAATTTGTCAACAATCGAGATATACAATGAAAAGTTCCTCTCTTCTCGCTATTATCTTCATCCATGTTTTAAAGTTGTCACGCTTAAATCATAAAAGAAGTATAAAATTAATAGCAGCATGCCTAATGGACGACACATTTTATATCTCAGAAAAGATAGAATGAAAATACAGGATATTAATTTGTAAGTTTACTATTAACATTTCGTTTATACTGGGTAATTAAATTAATGTAGTGACATGTAAAGCTAGACAATCCATTTACCTATGCATCCAAACAGGCCAAACATTATATATCTGTAGATAATAAATTTTGTCGATCCGTTCTAATAAAGTTTCACCAAAATTGTCAAATTGCAAAATGATTACTAGCTGGTTTAATAACTCTATAAAACGAATAAATGACTCGGTAATCCAAACGATCAGTTAAATATGCATACTAACACGATTATTAAATTGAATTTGTGTGCTTCAAGCATTTTTTGCGGTGTCATTAAAAAGTTATCCTCCTTTGAAGGACGAACGGAACAACGCTTGGTCCCCGGATGCTAGCGATGAAGCATAAGTATCATGATAAAACTTACCTTATCCCCAATCTGCTGTTGCCTGTGCACTTCTTGGTCTTTGGTCACAGCCGTCAGGCCGTACTCGAGCACGTATGTGGTGTTATCAAAGCCGGAACATCCGCAATTAATCTGGGACATATGGATGTTGGAATTTGATCTAGCCAAAACGATGTCGAGAGAATATATAAAATAGATGTTGAAAAATAATTTAAATTTGTCCTTTGTAAACAACAAAATAAAACTAAAAAAACAATTATAATGTATGTTACTAGAAAGCGTCTAAATGTTTAATTTTGTAAGAAACACATGGTTTCCCTTTCTTGTTATTTTACTGATAATCGACATATAGAAACTATAGACATTAGAATGTAAAAAAATGGTGAGACACAATCAATATTATTAATCATTCACGGTATTTTCAAGCAATGGTTAATATTTCATTGCAGAACTAGGGCACATCTTCGCTTCCAATTATATCCTCAGTTTCTTCCATTATTTGACTAATGGCTGAAGTCTCAGACAACTAGAATACTATTTCCTGCCACATTTTTTATCCCAATGATATATGACTGATTTTATCTTAAAACATCTCAGCACACAATATGTTATATCCTGTCGAAGAAATTAAAGTAATTTACTTTGATAGAGGACACTCTACTGTGGAGGAAGATCTGGTATGTTCTGGGCACGATTCGAATCTATGCCCTTTGGGTACTAACCGCCGATATTGAAACCAATAATAATGTGTGTTTCTAATACCTTAGTTCACCTTGCCTAGGTAAATTCTGATTATGATATAAATATAAGATTTCCTCTCTGGACGTAAGCGTCATCTTTTTATTTTTGCTCCTTTGTCCTTTATACATCTGTTGCTCAAACACCGTACCCAAAGGTTAACTGTGATGAGAACAAGAACCCCTTCAGCAGTGAAGCCACATATCATGGCATAATCCTTCGTTTGAAGAGAGCAGGGTTCCGGTAGTTTACTACCGTTGTACTGGCAACGGTCTACATAAAAATTATAGTCTTCTGTAACTTCGCAACTGAAAAAGATTTCTTGAGACATTTTAATCCCACTCAATCTAAATGTATATGTCTTAACGTATTTCTCTTAAATCCCCACCACAATTTTAACGACATCGTCTCACTCAATAATACGTGATAATATCAATTATTTATGGTGATGATGATGATAAATATGTTATTGCTGGCGATAAAGTTAACAGTTGTCATAGTGTAAACAAGATACAGACGATTCGTCCTTACCTCACCGTTGATAGCTTTGTTAGGTTTTTAGTCATTAGGTCTTGCGTTAGAGGAGGTATGTGCAAGGAAGACATTTCTCAAAAAACTGAATAAGTAGTATTTTAATAGAGGACGTCGTCATAATCTAAAGTACAAGAGTTCATAGCAGCAATGAGTAGTTTCATAAAATGGGTTCTGAGTTTTATCAGTTAGAAGTGCTTCTTCGCTTATGAGAGGGATAACTCTGTTTGTTAGTTGATTGTGGCTAGTTTTGTTTTTATGTGGCGCAAAATACCGATCTGCGGATTCTGATTCACTTTTTATAAACATCTCCACCATGAGACCATAAGAGTATATATATATATATATATATATATATATATATATATATATATATATATAGAAGTAGGCATATATATATATATATATATATATATATATATATATATATATATATATATATATATATATAAGTATTCACTTGACGACAATAGATAACGCTCTTATTACAAAGACAACATCGCCCATAATGATGATGATAATGAAAATGAAAAAGTGTCATCTCATTTTGGACTGTAGTTATTAACACATAAATATTAATGTTCCTTTGATGCATATTTTAAATAAATGCATCTTGAATATATATTTATATATAATGCGAGTGTGTTATTTAAGGTGTTGTTCAAGTATTTATTGTCTTATTAGACACATGCATGCATTATCGTCTTTATGTACAAAGATACATACCGACACTCTAATCGGTTTATATTGTAATCTACGCAGCACACTCCGTTATTCAAGCAGTAGTTTGGTGTAGAAATGCATCTTTCTTGGCAGGTTGGTTCCTCAGCACTGTGTGGCTTGCATTCGTATCCAAAAGGACATGGATTCTGTAACAATTCGCAGCTTCCTCTATTTTGCAGCGTATTTGTGACTGAAATATCACTTTCCATCTGAGGCACTCTTGTATTGAAATGAAACCCTTCTTGTACTATTTGAAAATAATCGAGAAGACAAATCAGTCCTAGATACGAAATATCAGAGTCCCACAACGCTCTTCAGCAAGAGTACACAATTACGGAAAACCTAGTCTTCGACCAATACTGAATTAATTGTATAATCTTTGTAGCTTTATCCTATTTCCACTGAGTGTAATGTCACATCTTCATACTTGTTTTAGATATTCCATCCACTCATATCAGACTCCATAATGACCCAGTGATCCCACAGAAGTTGGTCAAACGTAATATATTCACGTAAATGGTAATAAATGGTTATTTGTGGACATCCTATAGATCAAATTCTGTGACTTTCTACTAAGCAGGTTTTGGAGAAGGTACACTTATGGACAGAAGGATGAGACACATTGACGGTATCTACAATGAGAGTCTGTGCAAGTTAAACAAATGACTTGTGAATGTTATTTAGGTCTTTCCCAATACTTGAAAAGAAACATTAAAACAAGATGTGTTTATAAACATGAAAATTAGTCAAAATGTAGCGAAATCATATAACAGTATAATGCATTGGCTAAAATCGTGCAGTTTGGAAAAATTGACAGTTCTTAGACATTGCAGCTTTACAATGCATATAGAAACCAGTTCTTGTAAACAAAACATCTTTATATAATGTTTAAAAATGTAAACACAAATAATAAAGACTAAGTGCTTGTAAGACAGACGGTTACCTGAAGAAGTTTCAGAATCAATGTGAACATTACGGGCTTCGTTTCAGGTATCAAATTGTTTCTTCTAACAACAAAACGTTTACCTGGCAACGATCAAATGCGCCTTCAGTGAAGTTCCCACACGTTGTGTTCTCCAGTATTTAGATGTGCGTGAGATAGAAAAAGAGAGATAGTATGCATCAGTTCAATGCAAGGTCAGGATAACGTAATATACCATTGTTTATAACTTCCAACATTGTACGATTCAAATGCGAGGAATTGACGAAGGCACCAAATATTGATATATTGTGTAAGGCGATCAAGATGTCGTCTGCAATAAACTTCAAGGAATTGGAGACATCTGTACCATCCAATGCTATGGTGTAAATTGCAATTACGCTTCCTTCCCTGCATATGTATTTCAACATATTTACCAACAAATCTAATTCTGAAGGTATGCAAAGGAAACTGAGCCGGATACTAGTGTGAAAAGATATAGCAATCATTACACTCATGATAAACTTATATTGATATAGATACTTTAAAAAAGGAAATATTCTGTCTTACTGGATTTTTCTCAGGTTAATAAATTGACCACAATTGATTACATTTTTTAATATGCAGCTAAAGATCATTCAATCAATTTCCGTGACGTAAAAAATGCAAAGTATATTTTATTCTTGATAAAGTTGATAAAATCTCAAATCATTAAGCCATTGTTCTCATTTCTATATCTCAGATTTTTCTCTGTTGTTACGATGCTGTTTTCTTTACCTGATTTGCAAATATAATATTTGACAACCTTTCTGTATCAAAAGAGATTTGTGGTCATAAAATGCATAGTAATAGACACGATAAAATTGTTGTATCAATGTTGTATATATGTACAGGGCTAATACTCTGCTAATGACAATAGCTAAACGATATTCTGCTACATTACGAATGCCTATTCTGGTAACTTATTGGAACCGAAGATTGTCGATAAATTTAATTCCTGGTGTACCCCTATATACTTCGGTCAGCTAAAATGAAAATTATGTTTATATTTATTTTCTAGCATCCAATCCAATAACGAATGTTCTTCTAATTTCAAAAGGATTAGCTGGTGGTCTAAATTAATAATATGTGCCAAGTAATTGGAATAACGTTTAAAGTACAAAGATTTATTTGTCACCAAGTCTTTACTGTGGACAACATTTCATTTGAACCGGCAAGATACTTGGACCTGTACTTATAGACATAAATTGAAAATTGATTAAAAAAAAACCCTGTTGATCTAGTTGTGTTTGTGTCTCGCTCAAGCCTGTTCTTTAGTTTTCATATGGTTGTCAACGATGCAGAAGCATTCAATCGTACCTTACATATAGATGTAGGAACAGAAAGTATACCTTACTTTGAAATTCGTGCGATAGAATTTTGTACTCTTGTTCGTGAGTGCAGCGTTAAAACTGAGATTTATGGAAATCAAAAACTCAAGTTCAGCGTGTGCAGATCCTGAGAATAAGAAAGGTAAAGAAAACGTGGGTAAGAAAAATATCTAATTCAAATGCATTTGCTTGAAAATTTTAAAGTTATTTATATATGCTAAAATTACATTAAATGGCTTATAATAGAAGACGCATAGTAGCAGTCCACATTTGTAAAAATAAACTGCCATTATTAAATATAAAGTTACTTATGCGATTCTTCAGTCAATATTTTTCTTTTCTGTTTTTAATGTACATGCATGTTCTCACCTCATAAAGAGCCAAATTAAGACTTCCCTACTTGGATTTCACTCGGAGTACTCTCTGAAAATTTCAAAAGAAAAGGACAATATATTCCTTACTTTTAACAAGATATACATTTTCAAATAAGGTAATACATTTATTTAAATTATGTACAAGGTATATTTGAAACAACTAATATATTTATTAATATATGTTCCTACGAATGTAGGTATATACGTGTATAAGTATATATGCAGATGTATATATCGTTATATAGCCAATGTTCAAACTTCGTTTAGGACATAGGTCGAGTAAAAGAAATGTAAGCGATAGAGAGAGATGCAAAGTAGAAAATATGTTTTTAGACAAGAAAACAAACTAACGTGTTTGTTGAAAGAACATCTAATTTAATGCTGAGGATTTCACATCTAAACTATGTACTTTTCATTATTTTGATTTACCAGTCTTAATCGCAAATCATCGGTTTAGCCTTATTGATCAGATCTGAATGCATTATCAGGCTAGTATCAAACGATTATGGTTGTGGATAACCTAACTTTCCTCGTACATTCTAGGTTTGGTTTGATTTGTACACTGTAAACTTCTTTACGCATCTCTGTCTACTCACAGCGTATACAGTTATATATTACGTGTTATATTTCATCACTTTACACCAATTGTTGAGATAAACAATAACGTAATTAGATGATGAATTGATGTACAAAGCGAAAGGAATAGGACAGTAATTCTAAGTTACATATTAAGGCTAATGTGAACTGTACAACATACAAATTAAAATAATGATTTCAAAAATGTCATTATTGATGTACATTACTTACTGTAGCACACTTTGTTCCTCATACAGCAATTCCTATTGTATCTTCTCCAGGAAAACTACTAAGAGCGGCAACACTGATATTAAAGCAAGACCCTGGTTCGTTGGGTGTTGTAAAGTTGTACTCGGCCATGTTATCGTTTGCAGAAAAATTCCCAACGTAGGGTGGTATTTTGTCTCCTTTAGAGGAAACAACACTAGCGATATAAGATGTTGCATGTTATTTAACTTTCGTTATCCGGATATGAATACTACTAGTGCTTGTCGGGAATATAGCAACAGCCGGCCTTTAAGGCTCTGGGGATAACAGTAAAAGTTCCCAAATGATGTGTTGTCCCGTGTATAAGTAATATAATATTGTAGCAGCTGTAGTCAAATTAAGGTCTGGTTTTATTAAACATTTATTTTGTTGTTACCATTGATCAATAGAGTCATATCACATGTATATGAATGCTCTATTCATAGAAACATTTCTCATTCCTAACAGTTATTCCGAATGATAAAATAAGTATTTAATTACGTCAGAGATTCAGAATTGCATGGGTTATCTTCAACTCGGCAACGCCATAAGAACGTCGCATACTATAACCCTTAGAATTGGGTTTCCTAGTATTGGTAACAACTTCACATAGTGTTTAGTTGTCTCATAAACCGAACAATGGTAATATTGTTAAAAGCGAACTGACTGATCATTTGGTTTGGTTCTATCTTAAACTAATGTTCTGTCATGAAACTACTCGTCATATGTAATATTAAAATCCAATAAATTAAGCAAACATCACAAAATTACAGCATCATTCTTTAAATGCTCTGTTATTCAAACTAAGTGTTCAGCCTCCATGAGAATGAGGTATATGTTTCTTCACATTACTAATCACTTCCAAGATTAAAGATTCAGCAAAAGATAATTACATTTACATACACAATTTTTCTTTTACAAAACGTCTTATTAAAATCAATTTCAGCAATGCTTATAATATTTACAGGCAATGCAGGCAGGATCGTAAAGTTCAAATAACTTAGATTAATAATTCCAAAAGCACATGATGTTTTATGACATATTAACTCCTGTGGAGTCATGATTAAAACAACATACGTTCACGATAATAAAAGTGGGTCCCAGGTGAAAGTGAAAGTGACCTCATCAAAAGCCTGACCAGTCCATGTATCACCTAAAGGAACATTTACCTTATTAAAACCATTCTTAAGAGCTTTCTTTGCCATAGCTCTAATAACTGCACAAGGTGGGTATAAAGCAGGGAATTCTTTATCAATAGGATCAACTTTCTGATCCAGACATGGCTTGTCAGTTACAAGTGGATTAACCCCAAACATGTCTCCAGCTAGGTCGTTGCCTTGTAATAAATGAATGCACTCAACGGGTAAAGAAAGCACTGTACCGACTGTCAGAAGTCCTGAAACTAAGTCTGATGACAAATTTACACAATGTAGGGGAACATTAACAAGAAGAAGACTTCTCTGAAAAAGGCAAAGTACCTGATAATAAAAGACTCTGGGACGCTCCTGTATCCCTTAACATTTTAATAGGGATAGGATTGGCCAAATCACCCAAGAGTGATATAGAACCCTTTCGACATGAATGGTTCATAATTCTCCATAATAAAATCAGACTGGGGTTTATTAGACCCAACAAATGTATTACTTTC
>JAECUM010085297.1:0-10861 GCA_016617855.1 Megalonaias nervosa | reverse complement strand
GCTAATTCGTGGCAACCATGCTTTTGTCTCAAGATAGGAACCCTATCTTTTTCTTCAGAACTACTTAAATTTGCATAAACATCTACTTTTGAGATATTTTTGTTGACACTTAGACATTTATCAAACTCATTGGACTACTCAAGTCCCTTAACAACAATTTGTTTCAATCATGTTTGTCAGTATATAGAAATCCTTGACTTCTCTTCACACCTACGTAATGACATTTACACGTGCAGATTTGATAACCTTCCTTGGCACTCATGTATTAATCAGACACATTCGATGCTTCGTATCTCTTGAAGCGAATTTCTGGCAATCATGCATCTGTCAGAAGAGATGAACAGTTTCTGACAATTCGAACATTTACCAGTATAAAGAAACCATTTTCTTAACTCCACAGCTACTTAATGACGCTTACTGCAACTTAAGGATATATAAACATTCACTTTTTAGAACGTTTTCCTGGAACTTATAAATTTATCTCACCCATATTTTTCTCCATTTCTCTTGACGACAATTTCTGGCGATCATGCATTTGTTAGTATTAAGTAACATTTTATGTCTCTTTACATCTACTTAGTGATAACTGAAATACACTATTGAGACGTCATTGTTGAAGCTTTTTCATTTATGAAACATTTTGTATGGTTCATGTCTCCTGACATCAATTTATGGCAATTATGCATTTGTCAGCAGAAAGGAACATATTATTTATCTGCATAACTCTTTATTGAAATCTAAAATGCACTTTTGAGTTGTTGTTCACAATTATGAATTGATAAAACACCTTCTATGATTCGTGTCTCTTCTCGCGAATTTGTTCCACTCATGTATGTGTCACTTTATAGTATATCTTTATTTGTCTTCACAACTACATAATTATAGATAGACATCCACTTTTGAGAAGGTTTTGTTGACACATATGCTTTAAAGAAACTCATAGGATAGTTCAAATCCCTTAGCAACAATTTGTCCGAAGCGTGCATTTGTCAGTATATCGGAACCATTTAGTTCTCTTCAACACTACTTAATGACAGTTACATACGCACATTCGATAACGTTTTCTTCACATGTATCCATTTATGAAACTCATTCGATGCTTCGTGTCTCTTGAAGCCAATTTCTGGCAATCATACATTTGTCCGTAGAGAGGAACCCTTTATACCTCTTCACAACTATTTACCGACAGCGAAAAGTGCACGTTGTAAACATCGGGTTATACTTATGCATTTATAAAAATCTTCACGCTAATTTCACCATTTATTTATGTTCACAGCTACTTAATGAGAGTTACGTATTCTTCATTTGACAACGTTTTGTTGACACTTATGCATTTATGTAACTTATTGGATGGTTTGAGTCTCGTGAAGGCAATTTATGATAATCGCACATTTGAGAGTAGAAAGGAACCTTTTACTGCCCTTCATGGCAATTTTATAACACTTAAAAATGTACTTTTGAGAACTTGTTCTTGACGCTTTTGCATTTATAAAACACTTTGCATGGTTCGTGGCTCCTCTCGGCAATTTCTGGCAGTTGTGCGTTTCTCAGTTGATAGGATCCCTTTATTTCTCTTCGCCGCTACTTAATGACATATAAACATCCACTTTTCAGAACGATTTCTTGACATTTGTACATGTATGACACCCATTCAATGG
Organism: Megalonaias nervosa; assembly: GCA_016617855.1. Taxonomy (NCBI): domain Eukaryota; kingdom Metazoa; phylum Mollusca; class Bivalvia; order Unionida; family Unionidae; genus Megalonaias; species Megalonaias nervosa. Next base: position 9,203 of record JAECUM010085297.1, on the reverse strand, counting down.
ACCATGTCTCTTGACGCCAAGTTGTGGCCGTCAAAAATTTGTCAGTATAAGGTAACATTTTATGTCCCTTCAGAACTACTTAATGATAGTTGAAATGCTCTATATAGATCTTATTGTTTACTCTTTTCATTTGATAAACATTTTGTATGGTTCGTGTCTCCTGACGCAATTTTTTTTTCCAATCATGCATTACTCAGTAGGAAGGAACATTTTATTTATCTTCACAACTCTTTATTGACAGCTAAAATGCAATTTTGAGAAGGTATTGTTCACGATTACGAATGTATAAAACACGCTCTATCCTTCTTGTCTCTCCACGCCAATTTGTTGCAATTATTCATTTGCCACTTTATAGGAAATCTCTATTTGTCTTCACAACTACTTACGTACAGACAAGCATCCACTTTTCAGAAGGTTTTGTTGACACTTATGCATTTATGAAACTTACTTGACATTTCAAGTTCCTTGACAACAATTTCTGGCAATCATGCATTTGTGAGTATATTGGAACCCTTTATTTCTCTTCACAACTAATTAATGACAGCTAAGGATGCACTTTTTGAAACGTTTTGTTGACACTTATGCATTTGTGAAACTCACTGGATGTTTTGACTCTCTTCAAGCCAATTATATGACACCCATTAGATGCTGCGTGCCTCTTTATGACAATTTCTGGCAAGCATATGTTTGTCAGTAGAAAGCAACATTATTTGTCTCTTCACAACTACTTAATGACATTTGAAATGCATTTTTGATATCTTCTTCTTGACGATTTTTCATTTATGATGTAATTTGTATGGTTCGCGTCTCCTGAGGCTGTTTCAGTCATTCACGCATTTGTCCGTAGAAAGATACATTCATTTTTTCTTCAAAATTACTTATTGACAGATGCACTTTCAGATTTGATAACGTTTTGTTGACACTTATGTATTTTTCAAACTCATTCAATGTTTCGTGTCTTTTCAGTGGAAGTTCTGGAAATCATGCTTTTGAATGTAGATAGGAACCCTTTATTTCTCTTCACAACTACTTAATGACTGTTACCCATTCACATTTCATGACTTTTTGTTGACACTCATGCATTTATAAAACTCCTTAGATGGTATTTTGTAAGCCAATTTATGGCATTTGTACATTTGTCAGTAGAAAGTAGCCATTAATATGTACTTAATAACATTTATAAATGTACTTTTTTCATAACATCTTCTTGACGATTTTGACTTGATGGAACACTGTTTTGTTTTTTTGTTCTTGTCCTTTGACGACAATTTATGTCACTCATTAATTTTTCAGTAGAAAGGGTCACTTTATTTTACTTCACAACTAATTAATTGCAGTCAAGCAATCACTTTTGAGAACGTTTTGTTCACAATGATTCATTTATGCAACTGATTGAATGCTTCCAGTCTTTTCATGCCAGTTTCTGGCAATCGTACATTTGTCGGTATAAGCGAACCATTTCTTTCATTACACAGCTACTTAATCACAGTTAAACATGCACTGTTAAGATCTTATTTGTATTGTTGGCGTATCTTGACGCCATTCTCTGGCAATCCTGAATTTGACAGTAGACAGGAACTCATTATTTCTCTTGACTGCTATTTAATGGCAGAGAAACATGCACTTTTCGGAACGATTTGTTGAGACTTATCAATTTATGAAATCCAAAGGATGAACCGTCTGTCTTGACATTACTTTCAAAAAGTCATATATTTCTCCGTGTTTAGTACCATTTTTGTTCTCTTCATATCTACTTTATGAGTGAAAAATGGACATTTATGATCTTCTTTTTAACTCATTTGCATTTATGAAACACTTTGTATGTTTCGAGTTTCTTGACACCATTTCATGGCAATTATGCATTTGTCAGTATAAGGGAACATTTTATTTATCTTCGCAACTATTTATAGACAGATAAGATTTAATTTTCAAAACATTTTGTTGGCTGTGATGCATTTATAAAAACATTGTATCATTCTTGTCTCTTGACTCCAGTTTGTGGCTATCATTCATTTGTCAGTTGATAGCAACCCTTTATTTCTCTTCACAATTACTTAATGTCAGATAAACATCCACTTTTGAGAAAGCGTTTTGGAAACTTATGCATGTATGAAACACATCAGATGGTTTATGCATATGCTAGTAGAAAATAACGAATGATATCTCTTCACAATTACTTAATGACAGTTACATATGCACATTTGATAACGTTTTGTAGACATGTATGCATTGATGGAACTCACTGGATGCTTCATGTCTCTTTACGCCAATTTCTTTCAAACATGCCTTTGTCAGTTAATTTAACCATTTATGTCTCTCCACAGCTAATTAAGAACAGTTAAACATGTTCCTTTTAGAACGTTTTGCTCATTCTGATACATTTATAAAAGTGACCGTCTGGTTCGAGTCTCTTGAAGCCAATTTCTAGCAGTCGTACATTTTTCAGTAGAAAGGAACCATTTATTTCTCTTCTGCGTTACTTAATGACAGATAAATATGCACTTTTCAGTACATTTTGTTGAAACGTATGCATTTAAGAAACCCATTAGATGGACCGTCTCTCTTGACGTCTATTTCTCATGCATTTTGCCAGTACAAAGTACCATTTTTCTCTTTACATCCACTTAATGACAATTAAAAATACTCTTTTGATATCTTCTTTTTGACGCTTTTGCGTTTGTTCAACACTTTGTATTTTTCGTGTCTCTTCATGCCAATTTCTGGTAATCATGCATTTGTCAGTAGAAAGGATCATTTTATTTCTCTTCACAACTACGTATTGACAGATAAAATTCAATTTTGAGAATGTTTTGTTGACGCTTATGCAATTATAAAACCCTCTGTATCATTCGTGTCTCTTGACGCCAATTTCTGCTAATCATGCATATGTCAGTAGTTACGAATTCTTGAGCTTAGTTCACAATAACTTAATGTCAGCTAAACATTCACTTTTGAGAATGGTTTCTTGAGACTTGTTCATTAAAAATCTCATTCGACGGTTCGAGTCTCTTGACATCAATTGATCTCAATCATGCATTTACCACTGGAAACTAACCCATAATATGTCTTCACAACTACTTAATGACAGTCATGCATGCACATTTGACAACGTTCTGTTGACGTTCATTCATTTATGGAACTCACTGGATGCTTCGTGTCTCTTGATGTCAATTTCTTCAAACAATCATTTGTCAGTTGAGACGAACCATTTATATATTTTAACATCTAGTAAATGACGGTTGAACATACACTTTTGATAACGTTTCGTTGGCACTTATTCATTTGCGAAACTCATTGGATGGTTCATGTCTCTAGAAGTCGATTTGTGACAATTGTACATTTGTGAGTATAAAGGGACCATTTATTTCCCTTCACTGCAACTAAATGACAGGCGAATATTTACCTATGATAATTTCCTGTTGACGCTTTTGCATTTATGGAACACTTTCTATGGTTCGTGTCTCTTGACTCCATCATTTGGGAATCATGTATTTGCGAGTAGAAAGGAAAACATTATTTCTCCTCGCTTCTACTAGATCACAGATAAACTTGCACTTTTCAGAACGTTTTGTTGCAGCTTTTCAATTTATGGAACTCATTTGATAGACCTTGTCAATTGGCGCCAATTTTGGCAATTATGCATTTGTCAGTATAAGGTACATTTTTTTGTCTCTTCACGTCTGCTTACTGGCAGTTTAAATTGCACATTTGAGATCTTCTTTTTGAAGCTTTTGCGTTTATGATTTACTTTGAATAATGCATGTCTTTTGACGCCAAATTCTAGGAATCATGCAGTTGTCAGTAAAAAACAACATTTTCTTTCTCTTCAGAACAATGTATGTACAGCTAAAATGAATTTTTCAGAAAGTTTTGTTGACGCTTTAGCATTTACATAAAACCTTGAATCATTCGTGTCTCTTGACGCTAATTTGATGTAATCACAGATTTGTCACTAGATGTGACCCTATATTACTCTTCACAACTACGTAATGTCGGATAAATATACATTATTGAGAACGTGTTGAATAGACTAATGCATTTACTCATTGGAAGGTTCGAAACTCCTGACCACAATTTGTGGCAATCATGCATTTGTCAATAGAAACGAACCCATTATATATGAGCACAATTTGTTAAAGACAGTTAATCATGCACATTTGGGAACGTTTCATTGATATTTATGCGGTTGTGGAACTCATCCGATGCTTCGAGTCTCTTGACTCCAATTTCTGGCATTCACGCATTAGTCCGTACAGCGTAACCCTTTATATCCCTTCACAAGTAATTAATTAATGACTGTCGAACCTGCACCTTTAAACACTTTTTCCTGAAACGCATGCGTTCATGAAACTGATTAGCTGGTTCGAGTCTCTTGAAGCCATTTTCTGACAATCGTTTTTAAAACGCATTATATATCTCCTGTCTCTTGACGCCAAATTGCGTAAATCATGCATTTGTCAGCAGATATGAACTCTACAATTCTCTTCACAATTACTTAATATCAGAAAAACATGCACTTTTGAGAACTTTCTTTTTGGAGACTTAGGCATTTATGAAAATCACTGAATTGTTCGAGTCTCTTGACATCAATTTCTGGCATTCATGCATTTTTCAGCAGAATGTAACCCATTATATCTCTTCACAACTACTTAATGACAGTTACATACGCACATTTGATAACGTTTTCTTGGCAGTTCTGCATTTGTGGAACTCACTCGATGCTTAGTGTCTACTGACGCCATTTTCTATTAAGCATGTATTTGTCAGTAAAGCGGAACTCTTATACCCGTTTACATCTAATTATTGACAGTTCGAGATGCATTTTGAGAATTTTTTTTTGACATTTATTCACTTGTGAAACTGTTTTGTTGGTTCGTGGCTCTTGATGCAAATTTTTGGTAATCGTACATTTGTCAGTAGAAATTGACCATTTATTTGTCTTCACAGCTACTTAATGGCTATTAAAACTGTACTTTCGAGAACTTCCTCTTGACATTTGTGCATCTATGAAACACTTTGTATGGTTTGTTTCTCTTGACGCCATCTTCTTTCAATCATGCATTTGACAGTAGAAATGATCCCTTTATTTCTCTTCAATGCTAATTAAGGACAGACAAACATGCACGTTTCATAACCATTTTGGAAACTTGCGAATTTATGAAATATATTGGATCGACCGTGCCACTTGAACCCAATTTCTTGCAATCATCCATCTGTCATTTGACATAAGCATTTTAGTTCTCTTCACATCTATTTATAGACAGCTTAAATGCACTTTTGAGAACGTTTTGATCGCGTTATTCATGTATAAAAAAACATTTATCATTCATGTCTCTTAACGCCAATTTGTGGTAGTTGACAGTAGGTAGGAATCCTTTATTTCTCATCATGATTACTTAGCGTCAGAGAAGTATCTACTTTTGAGAACGTTTTGTTGAAACCTATGAATTTTTTGGATGCCTTCTATCGTTCGTGTCGCTTGACGCCAATTTGTGGCAATCATGCATTTGTCTCTTGAAATCAACCCCTTATATCCCTGCACAACTGTTTAATGTCAAATAGATATAAACTTTTGAGAACGGTTTGTTGATGTATATTTATTTATAAAACACTTGACATTCGTGTCTCCTCTCGCCATTTTGTGGCAGTCATGCGCTGTGTTGTAGATAGGATCCCTTTATTTCTCTTCACAACTACGAAATATCAAACAGGCTTTCACTTTTGAGATCGTTTTGTTGCTACTATATTATTTATGAAACGAATTGGACTGTTCGAGTCTTTTGACGTGAATTGCAGGGAATCATGGATTTGTAAGTAGGAAGGAACTCATATATCTACACAACTGCATAATGACAGTTATATATGCACACTTGATAACGTTTTATTGACACTGATGCATTTATGGAATTCATTCGATCCTTCGTGTCTATTGACGCCAATTTCTGGCAATCATGCATTTGTCAGTATCAAGAAGTAACATTTTATTTCCCATTACAAATACATAAATGACCGTTAAAAGAACTTCCGAGAACTTCTTGTTGACATTTTTGTATGTATCATACTATTTATATGGTTGGTATCTCTAGACGCCAATTTCCGTCAAACAGGCACTTGTCTGTATAAAATAAGATTCTATTTCCCTTTACAACTAGTTAATGGCTGTTAAAAATGCACTTTTTCAGGAACTTGTTGTCGCTTTTTTATTTATGAAACACTTTTGTATGGTTTGTGTCTCTTGACGCCAATTTCTGGCAATCATTCATATGCAAGTATAAAGTAACATTCCATTTGTCTTCGCAACTAGTTAATGACAGCTAAAATGGACTTTTTAGGTGTTCTGCTTGAAACAATCTGTATACTTTGTGTCTCTCGACGCCAATTTATGTCAATCACGCATCTGTCAGTAGAGAGGAAAGATTTATATCTCTTCAGAGCTGTTTAATAACACGCAAACGTCCACACCTGAGAACGTTTTGATGAAACATATGGATTACTGACAGTAATTTAAACGATTTTGGGAAATGATGCATTTGTCAGTAGAAAGGAACTCATATTTTGCTTAAGCTACTACTTTATGATAGTTGAAAATGAACTTTTGAAAACTTTTTGTAGTCACCTATTATTTCATGAAGTTCATTCGATGGTTAGAGTATCTTGACGATAACTTCTGACAATCATTGTATTATCAGGTAAACGGAGATTAATGATAAATTAAACAAACACATTTGTGAATGTTTTTGTTTACACCTATCCATTTATGAACCACTTGGATTACTTCGTGTGTCTTGACGTCAATTTCATTCAATCAGTCACTTGCCAGTAGAGAAGAAAACTATATCTCTTCACAACCTATCAATGATAGTTAAACATTCCCCTTTGGGAACTTCTATTTGATACTTATGCATTTATTAAACACTTTGGATGATTCGCATTTCTTGACTTGAATTTTTGAGAATTATAAAGTTATCAGTTGAAAATAATCATTTTTGTCCCTTTGAAACTGCATAATCACAGTTAAAATGCACTTTTGATAAATATTTGCTACTTTTATGCATGTTAAACTCTTTGGATATTTCCTGTCTCTTGACTAAAGTTTCCGGTAATCATGCATGTTTCAGTAGAAGGGAACATTTCATAGATTTTAACAATTTCAGAATGTTTTATTGAAGCTTATGAACTTTTGAAGCTCACTCTATGCATCCTGTCGTATAACGCCAATATCTGGCAATCATGCATTTGACAGATGAAATGAACCCATCATATCTCGTCACAAATTCTTAATGACAGCTAAAATGTACATTTGAGAACGTTTTCTTAACACTTATCCATTTTTGAAACTTATTATATGGTTCGTCTGTCGTGATGCCAAATACTGGCAATCATGCAATTGTCAGTAGAGAGTAACCCTTGAAATCTCTTCACAACTACCTAAGAAGAGTTACAAATGCACCGTGAAGAAAACATTGTTGAAATGTATTCATTTATGAAACTTGTTCGATGCTTCGTGTCTCTTGACGCGAATTTCGACCAATCATACATTTATCAGTAAAACGGACCTCTATTTATATCTTCAAAACTACCTAATGGCAGTTAAACATTGACTTTTGAGAATGTTTTCTGGACACTTATGCATTTTATGCAAAGCATTTGATGATTCGTGTCTCTTCACCAAAAAGTTCTGGAAGCCATGCATTTGTCAGCAGAAAGCAACCCATTATACCTCTTCACAACTACTTAATGAGAGATAAACATGAACTTCTGAAACTCTTTGGATGTATCGCATCTCCGGAAGCCACTGTATGGGAATCATGCATTTGTCAGTAGTATAGAACAATTTATATCTCTTCCCCACTATGTAATTGAAGTAAAACATGCACCTTTGAGAACGTGTTTTTAACACTCATGTTATTTATGAAACACATTGGATGGTTCGTGTCTCTTGACGCCATATTCTCGTAATCATTCATTTGTCAGCAGTGTTGAAACCTTTCATCTCTTCACAACTAATTAACGGCAGTTAAACATGCACTGTTGAGAAGGTTTTTTTAATACGTATGCAATTATGAAAGTCATTGGATGTTTCCAGTGTGCTGGCGTCAATGTCTGGCAATCATGCATTTAGCAGTATTACGGAGCCCTTTATGTCACATCAGAACAATTTAGTGACAGTTAAACATGGATCTTTGAGAATGTATTCTTGACACGTATGCACGTATGAAACTCACTGGATAGCCCGAATGTCCTGACACTAATTCCTGCCAATCCTGCATTTGCCAGTAGAAAAGAACGCACTATTTCCCTTCTAAACTTTTTATTGTCAGATAAACATGCACTTTGCAGACCTTTTTTAAAACTTATGAATTTATGAAACTCTTTGATTAATCGTATCTCTTCACGCCCAGTTCTGGCAATCACTCGTTGGTCAGTAGATAGGAGCTTTTTATTTATGTTAACTAGTACTTAATGAGAGTGTAGAGTGGACACTTATGAATTTAAGAATCACATTGGATGGTTCTTGTCTCTTTACGACAATTTATGGCAATCATAATTTTGTCAATCGAGAGGAACCCTTATTATCTCTTCACAACTACCAAGTTACACTAAAAACGTTCACATTTGAGAACGTTTTGTGGAAATGTATGCATTTATGAAACTCATTGGATGATTCGAGTGTATTGAAGTCATTTTCTAGCAATCAGGCATTTGTCAGTAGAAAATAATTCATTATAAGACTAATCAGAACTGCTTAATGAAAGATAAACATGAACTTTTCAGAACGTTTGGTTGACATGTATGCATTTTTGAATCTCGTTGAATGGTCGTTTCTCTTGACGCCAATTTATGGCAATCATACGGTTGAGAGCAGAAAGTAACATTTTATTCCGCTTCACAACAACGTAATGGCAGCTTTATTCAAAGACCTGTATGTTGCTCATCATGTTTTTACGAAAAGAGATAAAGTGTCTTTTTAGAATCACAACATAGTGTTACTCAATCTGCGAGGGAAAATGGACAATGCGCATTTGTATGCACATAATATGATTTTCAACATGTGTCTGAGAAAAAAGTATAACGTGCTCTCTTATATGCACAACTGTATTGTCCTCAATGGTATCTATCTATCTATCTATCTATCTATCTATCTATTTATCTATATATCTATCTATCTATCTATCTATCTATCCATCCATATATATATATAT
>JAECUM010085289.1:0-12080 GCA_016617855.1 Megalonaias nervosa | reverse complement strand
GAGAGAGAGAGAGAGAGAGAGAGAGAGAATCTTTACATAAACAAGTACATATATATCTCTAAAACAAACTTACCTCGAACCCATTGTCTCTCTGTCACAGACCCGAATTCGTTTTTAACGTCAAAATTTGAGGTTCATTTTCTATCCATCACAGCGAATATCGTAAAACTAAATTTGCTGAGCTGCTTAGCAAACTATTAGCTTAAATGAAAACAATGCAAAAGACAATTCATTGTTTGTCACATTTATCATTTTAGACAAGTTGGACACAGTATGATTTCTTCGATTGCCGATTCATACGCGCATGCTACATTTATGGCCTATCAAAGTGCGACGAATTTCAACTGCTATTTATTTCGCTAATCATCAATGCAATTAGAAATTATGATTAAGGATGTATCCAATTTGATAATAAAAGTGTATACTTTAACGAGTTTAAATTTTGGGAATTGAATAGGGCAGCTAAAGTCATGAAGCATCACGTTCGTTTGTTTTGCAAGTGAATTACTACGGCTATTTCGTTGCTTAGAAATACGGCACTTAAAGAAATTCATTAAAGCATGTGTTAGGTTTCTTTAGTCACATTTACGTTTAACATGCACAAACGAATGTACGTATCTGCACATAGATAAAATCTTCTTTTCACTTCTGTTTCCAGATATTCTTCGATGGTAAATTATGTTCATCACGAACAGAAACCGGCTGAAGTGGCACGAAGGATACGAGAAGCTTATTCTCACATTATCAACGGTGTAAGTAATTCATTCTTAACCACAAATCACATCAATATTCCTTCAATTTGCATAGTGCATATTTGTTAAAGCATAAATGTTGATATGGATTCGATCGATGCGTTCGCAAATGTGGTGTTCCTGTATAATTTGTTGACGTAATTACAGTTGAAAGGTCCAAAATATGTTCATATTTATCCGCTCTCCACTGTAAACAGGCCCCACTGAATCACTTGATAACTTAATATTAATAAATTAAGTTATAATAATAAACAGACCTTCATATGCTTGTCAAATATCTGAAACAGCCGATTTGTTCATATTAGTAGTGTCCGGTTTAGAGAATTGTCATCTTTCTCTCTTTCTGCTTGAAGATGAAACGTAGTCAAGTATATTTTTTCCGTATCCTTTCAGGTCGTGAAAGAAGTCACATATCTTTTAAGTCATCTATAAATCATGCTAAATTTGACCTTCATTTGGGAAGAATTTGAAACAAAGCTCATTTCATAAATTGTATTGTTGATATCAAAAATTATAAACACTGAGTTGATTTGTATTATGTCACAGGTGAACCTCCGCTACAAAACAATAGACGATTCAAGAATATCAATCAGTGTCATCCTTCACCAATTTATATTTTTCCAGGTAAGAAATTTAGTTAACTCTGGATTCATGCACGTTCGAAAGTACTTTTGATAGAGTATGTTTTGTCCGTGAATACACGATTTAAAGTAACTCCTGAATTACATTTAATGCAATATTCTGATTTGCAGTCTACATGTTGTAGGGTGATAATATTTGTAGTGACTTTAAGTAGGCAACGCAACTGCCATATAAGCGATCCCATGAATATGCTATAGTATGGCTAAAGAATACAAGAATCTCTCTTCTGCATAGGAAAGTACGATGCTTTGCATGAACTATAAATGCATGTGCACAATTCACTGGCATTGATTTTCAAATAATCGCATTGATATCAAACAGAACGTTTTATCTCAACGACGGGTGTCGGTATGGATATGAGGTCGAAATGGAACAAGTGGCACAGTTTAAAACTGTAATAACTCATTCTTTATTATCCACGTGAATTTATGACCAAAGTCTTTTTGACCGCATTTTCGGTCACACGAAGCATAAGATAATTCCATTATTCAGAAGATAAGAGAGGAACTGTCCTGTGATAGAACTATGCAACTGTCTCAAGATCATCCTGGCTTCATTTCTGGTTGACTCTGAGGTCAAAACATGTTTTAATTTGTAGTGTCTTATGTAGAGAATAAAACACCTTTTTATTTCCCCGGTTTCATTTCGCAACGTTATTCTATTCAGCAACTTGTACATATATTTTTAAAGCATGTGTCTTTTTTTAACATCTTGATTATTTTAGCAAAATATGGTTTACATTAAATATATAATAATAATTTGTCTTGTTTTATAATAATTGGGCACGTATCCCGAGGATTTAAATTTCAAAGTGGACATAAGCAAAGGCACCCACTGTCCCCTTCCATCTGCTGCGTGCCGAGACATGACAAATGCTGATCAAATACATAACATCAGTTATGCAATCATAAAAGTAAATGACACAGAAACTAGTTATTTGCAACATGCTGCTGGGCTGCAGCCTTTATAAAGGACTCCGAAAAATCTCTTGTTTGAGAGTGTTTGCAAACATCTTTCGTTCTCAAATCACCATTGCTAGACAAAACAGAAGTTGTATAGGTTTAGAACATAAGCAACTCCAGGTAGAAGTTGGGTAGAGATTCTAATCTCAGTTTGGAGCAAGAATCCTCACTGTTTTGCTAAACATGCTCTTTCCTATCAGAACTAAATATTTAACACGATAAATACAACATCAAAATGAAACATTAGGAAGGAAAATTATTAAAACACCTTGACCCATTATGAAAGAAAATAAGCTTCACCCATTATGAAAAAAATAAGAGCTGAAACAAATAATCATTTCAAAACTAAGCTAACAGATGTAACACACCATAGGTAAAAAAAAAATGTGTTTGCATATATTATAGATTGTATTAAGCATTCAACTGTTTCAGTCTCTATTCCCTAGAAAATAATTTTTATCACATTAAAAGGACCGCTCCGGTGGCCTAGTGGTTAGAGCGTCAGCTTCGGATGCGGGAGGTCGCGGGTTCGAACTCCGGCCGAGTCAGAATATTATCCTCTGAAAGATGTTATATCTAAATTAAATAAGATCCTAAGAATTTCTTCACTAAAATTCGTACATTGAATGATATTAGGAGCAAACCATATCTGGAAATACACTTTCATATGTTTGGGGAATGTTCACACATAGAACAATTTTGACAGACATTCCCAAATCAAATTTAACATTCTATATTTTAAGTTTTGCTTTTATTGAGTAAGTGTACACAAATACAGAATCTAGAATCTAGGTCGGATATTATAATTAGCATAAAAACCTTTATGCAAACACAAAAAGGCTTGCAGGAAAGATGCTATATTTAGAATCAGGTAAAATCTCTCCTAAAATACATTATGGGATTGGCAAAAATGTTTTTATATAACGCAATTAAGAAGCTTTTCTTGGGTTCAACGAAATATAGATTTAATGATACACTTTTTGTCAGAGCCATAATAAGATAATGAACTGGTTTATATCATATCGAGACAGTTTGTTGAATTTGTGTTAAGAGTTTGACGCCACTTATCAACGTATGATATATATATATATATATATATATATATATATATATATATATATATATATATATATATATATATATATATATATATATAAAGAAATAAAATCATATTGCGAAAGACAGTATGTGCACAAATGAAATTATTTTTTGCAGTCTAAACATTTTCTGTTAAATAATTCTCTAAATTTGCTTAATAACCTATAATTACTACTATGACAATGAAATATCCGAGATATAATTTGCGCTTACAGACAAAATTATCCGATGAATAAAACACTACATCGCTTTGAATTGCTTACACGTTTGCCTACAGAACACAAGCTGACATTTTGTATTTACTGGATCACTTCCACCTATTCGTTATTTTGTTTAAGCATGAAGGCCTCTTTCCGCATAATCGTTCTAAGGTGGTTACAAAAAATGGAAAAACATATATCGATGCAAACAACTATCTTGACGATCTCTCTGACTGGGATTCATACTACAGCGCGAACCAAGTACTAGTCTTTGACCATGCAATGCTCTTTACGACGTAAGTATAGGTACAACGGGTATAACACTAACTTTGAGGAAGATAATGTTCAAGTGATGAATACAATTCACCACACCAACGATTTTGCTGTTCTGTCCATCAGTGACAGTTCTATACTAGTTCCAATAACCCTGGTTCATATTTGTTCTCAACAGTTATATATCCTCTTTGACGACGATAACACGTAGAACGAGAAAATTAATTTTGCCTTCGGTACAGAAAAATTAATGTTTGCTTTTTCCTCAGTTAGCGACTAAAATATTTCTTGAGCTCTGTTCATAAGAAGCAAATATGATATTGCTATTAAATATTGAATTCACAACACCATCTTAGTTTTCTTTCTAGTTGTACCATACACTGTTTTGTTGAACAAGCACAAGAAGCCACAAGTCGCTAAAAAGAGATGCATAGAAGTGGTGTGTTGCGTATATTTAACCTCCAGCCCCCAACCCGCTCTAATCACAGCTCATTACGGTGACATATTCCAAATTTAGACCACAAAGGTCGTTTTGTTTTGATAATTTAAAGTAAACATTAGTTCCGTTTCTGTGTTTCCTCCTGATACTAATTCGCCATCAATAGAGCCATTTTTTCTTGTACGTGGTGCTCTGCTTGATGCAAAATAATTGTTCCTGTTTTCTTCTCTCGTGTGTCTATTCGGTTTTCCCTTTCTCGGAGTTAATGCTTCTTTGACCTGTCTTTCTCAAAAACCCTGGATTTTAGTAATTGTGAAAGCTGTAAAATGCTTGTCAGAGGTACCCTTTTAGCAGTGTTTTTCCTGGCTATAAGAGATGGTACGAGAATATTTTGGGAATTATTTCCCGAGTGTTTGAGAAAGCTTGGGAAATGGGCAAACAGTCTTAAACTTGAACCAAAAACAACATTGAATTTGCCTGTTTCTATCTTTAAATGGATTTCACAAGATAAAATACCAGATTCCATTCCAAATGACCACAACGAAAATATCAAGCCAAATTCAGCCACATAAACGGTAAGTTGATTGTAATAAATTAGTACCTGGTGAAATGAAGGAGAAAAATATGTTATACACAATAACATTCTGCAATCATATGTAAATATTTTTATCTATGAAACGAAAGTCAATAGGCTGTTAGAATTTAGCCACAAGAAATGGATGGCTTCTTATATTCATCTAAATACTAATCTAACGACTAAGTCTAAATACGAACCTGAACAAGATTTTTCACGGTAATGAATAGCAGCGTATTCGGTACAGCGATTGAAAACCTGAAAAACGAATTAATGTGGATTTAGTAAGGTCAAATAAAACTTTTAGAATCAGGCGATTAGATTTTAGAACATGAAAGAAATTTAATTGGCAGATGGTACCTATCAATCGCACTAAATCCAAATTATTGCTAAATTGACCAGTGTTTTCAGCCAATCGATTGTATCTGTCAAACTTACTCATGAACGATATTTATTATATTAAATTTAAATTAACTCCTGGTAACGAAGTTGAATCATTATATACTGAATTGAGTTTTATCTCAGACTTTTAACAGAAAATATTTATCAAGACATGTAATATGGTCGTACGTTATTTGATGCAAGCAATTATCCTAGTGAATGATGAAAAATTAATAAGATAAAAGAATACAAATTATTAGAAAAGAAGGTTATTGTTTGGAAGAGGTGAATGCAAGACACACCATCTATAATATTGAAAGTGTTATTTATCATATTGGTTGTACAGAACGAATAAAACTAGAACCTCGTTCCTGGACAAAATATAAATATATTCCAAAGGGAATGTATTTACTGGGATAAATATATTAAAGGGGATATTTTTCCACATTGGATAATTTGCATTAATAGATTAAAATTTTCTTTCTATTTCTTTTGTCACCTATGATAATATGTACCAATTAATTTAAATACGGTTGATGTTGTATCTACAATACAAATGGGAACCTATTTATATAGTTTCCAAAATTTTATAGGTGAATCGATCAAATCAATTACTAATTCGCTTGCATTTACCTTCTTAAACCTTATATAATTTGTTCCGTTTTAATTACTCCTCTAACTTTTAGATATTTTCAATTACAAAGTGTCACTCACTATAGCCAAGAATGATAAAACTATTTTCCTTGTAAGGAAAGGAACAAATGGAGATACGAAGGTTATCAACGTTTTCAAAATATATAGTATTTAAAAAATATAGCTTTTTAGAATGAGCCATAAGATTTTGAAATAGATGGTTTTAAAACTTGACCATAAGACGTCCCACATTTTTTAAACATGTATGTTACAAATTAACTATAGAAATCTTTCATATAAGTTGACCATGCACATTTTCAGCACGAATTTTAAAATACATAGTTTTTAAAAATAGACCCCACAATGTCCAATTTAAATTGACCTTCCAAAGCTTTCAGATAAACTGACCATACATCTATGTAACTTCTAGTATTTGTAATAATGGAACGGCAATCCCCAAAAATCATTTCTCTGCTACTTCACAAGTTACTGGATGAAATCAGTGGGAAATGATCAAAGTGGTTCTTTGCGTGTGGCATGCTATGCTGTCTTTGGACCGATGGCGGTAAACTGAAAGTTCAAGCGAGAGAGAGAGAGAGAGAGAGAGAGAGAGAGAGAGAGAGAGAGAGAGAGAGAGAGAGAGAGAGAGAACGGTCTTATCGCTAATAGCAATGTTTAAGCAAGGCATAAGAATTTATCTAATACATCGCTATGAATGTCAGGGTCTTGTTTGTAAGTGACGATTACATATTTTTCAGGCTGTCATAAAATATATTGTACAAGGACGTAATATGATTATTGTTATTTTCAGGCATGACTTGTACATCAATTCCACTAGTAACAATCTTATTGGCGGTAAGTACACACACCAATACACACACCCGCTGATAACAAACACTTTTTCATACAAGTTCCTAATAAGTTTAATACACTTCAGTGACAAATCTTTCGGTTAAGAGAAAATATCATTGAAAACAATGGTGCATTCATGTTACTACAAACTTATTTATTGGCATATATATCATATATAAGTTATACATATATAAGTTATAATTATCAAGTTGTCTTAGAGCTCTTATCGCTTCATTTTGCATAAAGACACATAGTAACACAATAAGAAATAAACTTGACAATTCGATTCCTATGTGCAAAACAAAACAACATGCATTGAAAGGTCACCTGATTTCATTTGATGGTTCACAAAGATGTCTTGTTAGACTGATTTAGCTTTTACAATAAAGGTTCCAATTTTTTCTCATCCAACAATACATCAGTTGTTCTTTATACTTATTTTAAATCTTCACATAATTCAACTCCACCATATTGTCCATCTTTAAAGCATCATCCGCGTACAGACTCAGTTTAAAGTCTTTGTCATTATATATTACATTTGGCTCAAGGGTCATGCTGCTGACACCCTCTCTTTAAATAAAAGCACTGAGACGACAAGTGACCACTGCTTTTGACTTACAAAATACTTTGTAAAAACGGACGAATATAATCACAAAAATTAATAGACTTCATAGCATGGTCTAAATGGTATCATTCATAAGAATCAAATACTTTTTCAACGTGAATGAATAACAGAAGGCCAGACCTGTTTGTCTCGTCGAGGAAACTGACAAAATCATACAACATTTTAGTGTTCCAACAACATAGTTCCCGTTTGGAAATCCTTTCTGATTATCACTTGAAACGTAGGACGTACCTCCTTACTCCAGTTTGCTACCGAAGATGATGTTTAGTTCATAGCTTACAAAGCTGTATAATAAAATATACACATTTGAGAACTGTAACCCTTATTAAGAATTTTAATAGTTTGTAAAATACCACAGCCAAACATGGTATCTCCTAGTTTTGTATGTGTTCGAAATCATTTCGAGTTTTAATAACCCCGTATGATCGTTGATGTCTTTTGTCTTAATGTATGTACCTGTTTCTGTGTATGTGTGAGAGAAAGAGTAAGTTTGCTTGATATATGTATATATGATAACATAGACTGTATACGATAGAATTCAGGGCATTGTAGCAATTGAGTACAATTCGCAAAACACTGTTAGGTAATGCTACAGGAAATTTGTAGAATCGTGAGATCTGAAAGTCGACATGTCAAAAACGAAATAAAGAATACTAGTGGTCGTATTACCGAGGTATTCCTAGTAATTAGATTATCTAAATACTAAATGTCAACTTCGCTTTTGAAAGTTTTGTTCGTTTCAGCTGGATGGTCTTACAACTGGTGTTATTGGTGCAGCTTTGTTGTATATCATGATTCTAACATTTTCTTTGTTGAATTACAATATGTTACATGATACGCATCTCCTCATTCCGTTTGGTCATGTCATTGGAAGTATTATCAGACAAATAATGTCATATATTCACGACAATTTGTATCTAAAACGATATGTTGGTTTGAATATAGCAGTTAATTTGAATCTTTCACAAATCAATCAAAACTCAATGACCATCTGAAAGTGATATTAATATGTAGATAGCATTAATGTAGAGACATCTATTGCTTTTGTGTATGCATGCATGGAACCACTATATATGGGTTTTTATATAAAGTTGGTTCACAGACGCAGGTTTTCGCTGGAGCAAGTACGATGATATATAGTTAGATATGACATAGATAGATAGACAGACAAACAGACAGATAGATATTGACGGACAGCTATATACAAAGATACAGTGATTCATATGTAGATACATAGCCACATAATAGACATACAGACAGGCAAACAGATAGATAGATAGATTTGTACATAGAAAAACAGGTAAATAGATAGGCATATTGCTAGATATCAAAATATGTAGCCAGTCTGCTGAGTAGGTCGGTTTGTATAGAGTCTTATTTAGAGATGGTTCACTGCATGTTTATATTTATATTCACCATCACCAGCTTTTAGCATATCTTTTATGCCTCTTCCTATCAGACAATCTGAATGTTTTAGCTTGCGACTCTGTACAAATCCCTTTACATAGTTATAACTTTCAGCCTCAGTCAGATCTCTTGTTAGACAGCAAGATGACATGTCCTTTACATATAGAGGATTTTGCTTTGGTTTTCTTTTTACTTATCCAAAATATCTTTTTCTCGCTGCTATTGACATAATTTTAATAGCTTGTCTGATGCAACCGTAAGAAATCTTTTAATTTGTTAACCTTTACAAACTTAGGAATGTTCAAAGACTTGAAGCTTTGTTTTTTGTTTTTAATATACCTTTATCCACAGGTAAATGATTTACATGCCTTAGTGTAGTTTCCAGTGTTTGTGTGTTTGTACGCAATGATATTTGTCTAATATGTCGGGGTATTTTCTCTCTTCTCATAATATTGTCTTTCCATCCAACATATTAGTTGTATGGAATCATATTTACTTTATGCTGCGATCCATGCATATGTTTATCACAGTAGTGGAAAACCGTAACCTAAGTTATGAAATCTGGCTGACCGATTCTTGGCAAATAAGTACTATGGCATATAACGGTCGGAGTACTTGTAATAGTTGGAAAGAATGCGACAGCTGTGGTATCTAAACTTATCTGTATGGCTCCATTGTTTTGTATTTCTTTACGATAGTATCAATTGTGCAGAAAGATAAGTTTAGCTAAGGTCAGCTTGGGCTGGATACTGTTCAAAGGTCATCAACGATTATTTTAGAGGCTAACCCTGCTGGATGCTGATTGTTTGACTTATTTTTTTAAACATACAATGTATAGAAAACCTGGCATTTACTGCTTCCTAGAATATTTTTTTCTGCAGCCGATATCATCAAAATTAATACAATATGGTCACTTCCTTAAGATTATCATCTCTGAAATCAGCAAATATCTTAAAAATGTACGTTGCCTGTTCTATTTTCGGCATCTTGGGTCTAAATATATCGATATTGGCAGCAATATGGTCACGGTATCTACTTCAGTATGTCTGTTTAAGCCAATGTAATCATTGTGGCATTAGCTTTCTATTTCACGCGCTAGTGTGCCCTTTCTCCGCTATGTATAGGGTGTAATGTATGTAGAAATCCATTCCATTGCGAGAAATATAATAAATTCCTACAAACTAAACATTGATTGGTGTATAAATATAATCAATATATTTTACTTTTCCATCTCAAAGTAACGGATAGGGTTTCAACGGTAGCCTTTATAAATGTAATTATGACATCTAGACTTCTTTTTTCTTTGAGGTGTGAGCTTTCTGAACCTCGTATGTGAAACGGGTTCCAAAGCGTCGGTTATCGAATCACGTCATTATGTTAAAACAGTGCAGACAGCAACACACGAACTTGGACACAAGTAAGTCAACTCTTGGTGCCCTATTTGCCTTCCGCATTTACCTCCACTAGCTTAGCAATTATGCTGAATCTTGTTGGATTCATGATTTCTACATGCACAACTGTCAGTGACCACCCATCTAAGTCAGAATATATTTGGTACCTGATCACGGAATCATATGGACCGTTGGGAATACTCACTAAACTATTCATGTAAAATATGTACAGTAAAATATTCAACTGACCTCTCGAATTTGAGACGGTTATCAGCTTTCTCGCTGTCGTAGCTATTGTCAAGTGTACGTCTCTTTTTCTTTCATGTTCCATTCTTAATAAAACGAATACTTTTGCAATTAGATGCGCAATGTTGATGAAAAATGCCTTTAGGATGCTGAAGTGATAACGACTTCAAATTGAAAGCAGTCTATATAGTCAAATCCATATAAATGACAATAATGCTCCTGAGAAACTGTTTGACTGACCATACACGTCAAGAAGCACAAATGCTTTTAGTTGATCATTCCAACCTTGCAGGATTATTAAACTGGTAGGAGTGACATTAGAAACATACTTGATTTCAGCAAAAGGATTAAATGATATATGGCAGGATAATTGTTTGTGCTAACTACATAATTGAAAAATAAAACCAAAGATAAATATCTGCAACAATGAAATGCAGACGTTCAAACTTCGATTGAAGATGTATTGTATAAGAGAACACAGAATGATTTTACTATGGAAATTAACTGATGATATTAACATAGTAACTCTTACAGTCCTATAATCATTATAACATAGCAATTCTTAGCCACAATATACCGCCCTAGCTGCACTGGATATGCTTTATAGATATGCGACTAATATATACTTATTATTTATAGTCTTGGAGCATACCATGACGGCGAAGGGGAAGCCGCAGCTTGTAAGTCTGAAGATTTATTTATTATGACTTCCCAAACTCTACATCTCAGCAAAGACACACCATACATACGAAACTATTGGATTTTCTCTAACTGCTCCGTGGAATCCTTCAGGAAAGAACTAAAACACAAGTATGTACCATTTTTGTCCAGTCAAATTGCGTTATGAAATTACAGTTGTTTGCGAATTTTGTTCATGCGGATAACTGACTATTTCAGTATCGTTTAGAAAGAATACAATGTTCTAATTTGCATGTACCGGTAGGTCTATATCTCAGCAATAAATAAGAAATATCACAGTCATTAATAGAAAGGAAAGTTAGATTAACGGGAAAGATCTGTTCCAATGGATGTCGGTCTGTATGCATGGACACTTATTGTATCCAACATATATGTATGCTTCTGTCTTTCTGTCCTAGCGCAAACAAAAAAGTACATTCGTAAGTTCGTAAGGAGGACAAGGAGTGGGTAGTTTTATAGCTACCCACCTTTATTATCTATCTATCTATCTTTCAAAGCAAATAATTCATTTTCGTATTTCAGAGAGTGCGTAAAACATACAGATACAGTCTACAACGTAAATGAATGGACACTGTTTATGAAGAATCAACCAGGGGATGTGTTCACTCCTAATCAACAATGTTATATCGTTTATGGACCTGGATCTGTCTTTTACGGGGTATGGACATTGTGTGTGACTGTGTGCGTGTGTATCTGCATATGCGTTTTCACATTCTCATCTCCTGGTAATAGTTAAAATACTTTAAGCGATATCAACTTTCTTAATCACCTCGCTCCATATGCAAAGGTTTCAGTGGCGCATCAGCACATTTCTGGTTACATATTACAGACTAAAAGTTACGTTTTATAAATGATTAACTTAAAAACAATTGCTTCGGTGCTTAGGAGATAAAGCCTCTGCTCTTA
>JAECUM010085288.1:0-10629 GCA_016617855.1 Megalonaias nervosa | reverse complement strand
TTCTTACTCAGATACGATAAATCGTCTGGTCATGTTTTCTGCTTCCACCAAATGTCACATTCATGAAAATAACTTCCACGAAGACTATATGAATCAGAAACTTTACTGATGATAATGGAAAGTGATCGCAAAAACTAGCTTTTCTTCCTGAAGGTCAGGCCCTGAAAGGAAGATGGTGTATCACATTTATCATTTATAGGTCTTTTATCCTAGTAGACCGATGAGGTATACACTAACCTTACCAAAGTGTTACGTTTTACGTTTGTGATGCTATTTTTGGGTGAAGTTCCAGTTTCTAATCGGATAATAAAAGTGCATCTTTCTGCAGCCATTGAACTCGGGTTCTTACTGAGATAGGATATCACTTATACTAATTGAGCCATTCAGCTTTTTGATGTGGCTTATTGTAATCTGGAAGAAAATAACTGACATATTTTTCTATACTTTTTTTCCCTGGAGATTTGCTAAACAGTGAACAATTTCATTAGCACTGAATTGAAAGCGGTAATAAAGCCTAAACAGAAAATACAATGTTTGCTTTAGTTCACCCCATAGATTGTACATAAGAAGATCAAGCAACAAAGTGTTTTTCAACTGGTTTTGAAAAGGTTTAGAAAGTCCAGTGATTTAAGTCAGATGTAGCTATTTCCATAAAATGCCGCGTAACCTTTACCGATTTTTGGACAGGGTGATTCCATCCAAGTTAGTGCCTAACATAAGTAAAATAGTATTGGTGCAACTGAAGTTCTAATTATTTGACTGGGTTTCATTTTTAAAAAAATGTGGAAAAATAAAGGAAACATGTATGGAACTTAAATAGTGCAGTGATACCTACAGAAACCATTTGTGAAACAGTTTATCAAAGTCGCTTTTCCAGGACCTTTAACTAATATCATATCAATCTTGTAGGACGTGGTGAAGTCCTGTTTTGGTTTTTTTTTTTTTTTTTTTTTTTTTTTTTTTTTTTTACCCTATTGCTACGGAATACTCAGTTTTGAAAAGACCACTCTCCCCCACAAAAACACACACTTTTATCAGTTTCCGAGTGCCGTAAGCATCTTGAAAATTAGATTCAAACTCTGCTAACATATTTTGACCTCTGGATCTTTATGACTGCTCTATGAATTGCTGGAGGTCAAATAAAAAAACCAAGACCTAATTGTATAAGCCATATACACCTCATCTAATTTTTGTGTGTGTCTGTGTTTTGGATTTTTAACATAGCTTTAACAATTTCGCAGTCCTGTCGCTACGATGTCTGCAGTGTGGTAGTTTATAGTGATGTCTAGCACTGTGGCCTCATGCCGCAGACATGTAGCATGATGTCCCACCCAGTCACATTATCCCGACAACACGCCGACTAGTCCTAACACTAACCTCTTAAAGCTGAGCGCCTAGCGAGGCAGCTGTTAATACCATTTTTACAAGTCTTTGGTATGGCTCGACCTGGGTTGGAACCCGCAACCTACCGCATATAAGGCAGACGCTCTAACCACTAGACAACGCAGTGTAGACTTTTCTATATTAACTAAGACTTCTTTAGATCTTTTAACCTGAACAATGGTCCCCTATGATCGAACCTGAATCCGAAATCCACATGCTATTAACAAGCCCTAGGGAACCTAACTTCAAACTCTAAATTGGGGCTTCAAGAGACTAAAAAGAACTATGGACGTACAGACGGATCAGTTAACAAACACTCAGCTGCCGCGACAACAAATATACCTGATTTTTCGCACCAGCAGGTATTATTAATGCAATTTTAGAAACGTAATAATCATGGACACTTACATACTGTAGAAGTATACTGTGGGGCTTTCCTACTGATCACCACAGAGGGAAGGCTTGGCTTACATGATACAGCAACGCATAGTTTGTATCTATCACATCGACCTTTGCGTTTCGTCACTTCACAAGTAGTATCGTATTTTAATTGTAATAAAAGCCCTTATAACAAACATCTACAGTTACAACTTACCTCAGATGCTTGAATATTTCGCCTCCGACTTACAGCAATCTAGCCACAATAAACGCATCCAGTCAAAACGAGGCACCCAGATGACAAATTCATTAATTTAAATCTCCACATAGTAAACCGAGATCTCGATTAGTAAATCGAGATCTCGGATTAGTAACCCGAGTTCTCGGATGACTAAACCGAGATCTCGGATTAGTAAACCGAGATCATGGATTACTAAACCGAGATCTCGGATTAGTAAATCGTGATCTCGGATTAGTAAATCGAGATCTCGGATTACTAAACCGAGATCTCGGATTAGCAAATCGAGATCTCGGATTAGTAAACCGAGATCTCGGATTAAAAATATGTGAAGTGTGTCCCTTCAGGGGCTCCGTATTTGGATGTATGTCGGCACAGTCATTATACAAAAAGCATTCGTTTTATTCGCCAGAAATTTCTCTGCACAAATAGACTCCACAATTTATTTGGACCACGTCGCAATCGGAACATTCTCGGTCTTTTTCATCGCATCTAGAACGACCAAAAAAAAAATAAATTCGAATGTAACTAATTGCCATTTTTAATGTTGCCATTGACAATGGCTGATATCACAATTTAAGAACTTCAGATCGTCGCGAAGTATCGCTGGCATGTCAGCACTAACAGCTGCCAAAGCAATAGTTCCATGCAATCGAAACCGAATGATTTCTTCTATTTTATTTTCATTACAAAATTGCAAGAATAACATTAAAATTGAGTGTGAGGGTATTTCATTGCTTTTTTAAAAGTCGTCTAGAGTTTATAAACTAATAAAAGGAGACAATTTAATGCCGCAAAGTCATATATATATATATATATATATATATATATATATATATATATATATATATATATATATGTATATGTATGTATGTATGTATGTATATGTATGTATGTATGTATGTCAGGGTCACGTAAATTGACTGTATCATTAATAATGAGATCTAGGTTACTGTTAATAGTTTGACTTAATGTTGCATCTTTTTCCTTCCGATGTGTAATGGTTAACTGATATCTTGAAGTGATACTGTAATAAGCCAAAGGGGTCTCTTTACCGAGTGAATCCAACCCAGACGTGAATTCTGCTAAAAGCCCTCTTATTTCCAAGGACTTCTTGACAACAACCGTTGTCTACTAAATGGTTAAACGTGACCAGACTGTTGATAATTTTCCGCTAATCAATGCATGATCACAAATATCACACATATCACAACTTCACACTTACATCACAACTTTCAATTGCATGGCAAACTGGCCACTTCATGGTTTATCCTTGGTGGCTTTCCGTAACGTAGCGCCAGTACGTGACGGAGTGGAAATATAAATACAATTCAAACACCAAATAAAGGAAACTATTTTCTTACTCTGTCCTCATTTTGCGTGTAACACTACACATGTCCAATAATGAATTGACATACAAAATCAGCATAGAATAATCCGGCTACAACCGGATATGAAACAGTATCAACTGCTCTGGACTGGTCTGAACCTGATGGAACCGGTCAGAACCGAATCGAAACGATTTGAACCGGTTTAAACCGGTTTCAACCGGTTTCAAGTGGATAAAACCTATCGAATAAACAATTAACATACAATATCGGCATGGAATAAACCGGTTTGAACCGGTTATGAACCAGTATCAACTGCTCTGGACTGGTCTGAACTGGATGGAACCGGATAGAACCGGAAGGAACCGGTTTGAACCGGTTTCAACCGGATAAAACCTGTCCAATAATGAATCAACATACAAAATCGGCATGGAATAAACCGGTTTGAACCGGTTATGAACCAATATCAACTGCTCTGGACTAGTCTGAACCTGATGGAACCGGTTAGAACCGGATGGAACCGGTCTGAACCGGTTTAAACAGCATAAAACCTGTCCAATAATGAATTAACATACAAAATCGCCATGGAATAAACCGGTTTGAAACGATTACGAACCAGTATCAACTGCTCTGGACTGGTCTGAACCAGATGGAACCGGTTCGAACTGGTTTCAAGCGGACAAAACCTGTCCAATAATGAATTAACATACAAAATCGGCATGGAATAAACCGGTTTGAACCGGTTATGAACCAGTATCAACTGCTCTGGACTGGTTTCAAACGCATGGAACCGGTGAGAACCGGATGGAACCGGTCTGAACCGGTTTAAACCGAATAAAACCTGTCCAATAATGCATTAACATACAAAATCGGCATTGAAAAAACCGGTTTCAACCTGTTATGAACCAGTATAAACTACTCTGGATTGGTCTGAAACGGATGGAACGGGTTAGAACCGGATGGAACCGGCTTGAACCGGTTTAAACCGGATAAAACCAGTAAAATAATGAATTAACATACAAAATCGGCATGGAATAAACCGGTTTGAACCGGTTACCAACCAGTATCAACTGCAATGGAGTGGACTGAACCGGATGGAACCGGTTTGAACCGGTTTAAACCGGATAAAACCTGTCCAATAATGAATTAACATGCATAATCGGCATGGAATAAACCGGTTTGAACCGGTTATGAACCAGTATCAACTGCTCTGGACTGCTCTGAACCTGATGGAACCAGTTAGAACCGGATGGAACCGGTCTGAACCGGTTTTAACCGGATGAAACCTGTCCAGTAACGAATTGGCAAACAAAATCGGCATGGAATAAACCAGTTTGAACCAGTTATGAAACAGTAGCAATTGCTCTGGACTGGTTTCAAACGGATGGAACCGGTTAGAACCGGAGGGAACCGGTTTGAACCGGTTTAAACCGGATAAAACCTGTCCAATAATGAATTAATATACACAACCGGCATGGAATAAACCGGTTTGAATTGGTTATGAACCAGTATCAACTGCTCTGGACTGGTTTCAAACGGATGGAACCGGTTAGAATCGGATGGAACCGGTTTCAAGCGGATAAAACCTGTTCAATAATAAATTAACATACAAAATAGGCATGGAATAAACCGGTCTGAACGGGTTATGAACCAGTATCAACTGCACTGGTCTGGTCTGAACTGGATCGAACCGGTCAGAATCGGATGGAACCGGTTTGAACCGGTAAAAACCGGATCCAACCTGTCCAATAATGAATTGACATACAAAATCGGCATGGCATAAACCGGTTTGAACCGTTTATCAACCAGTATCAACTGCTCTGGACTGGTCTGAACCGGATGGAACCGGTTAGAACTGAATCGAACCGGTTTGAACCGGTTTAAGCGGGCTGAAACCTGTCCAATAATGAATTGACAGACAAAATCGGCATGGAATACTCCGGCATGGACCGGTTATGAAACAGGATCAACTGCTCTGGACTGGTCTGAACCAGATGGAACCGATTTCAACCGGATGGAACCGGTTTGAACCGGTTTGAAGTGCATAAAGCCTATTCACTAAAGAATTAAGATACAAAAACCTGTCCAGTAATGAATTAACTTACAAAATCGGCATGGAATAAACTTATTTGAATCAGCTATGAACCAGTATGAACTGCTTTGGAATGGTTTCAAACGGATGGAACCGGTCAGACCCGGATGGAACCGGTATGAACCGGTTTAAAGCGGATAAAACCTGTCCAATAAAGAATTAACATACCAAATCCGCATGGAATAAACCGGTTTGAACCGGTTATTAACCATTATCAACTACTCTGGACTGGTTGCGAACGCATGTAACCGGTCAGAACCGTATTGAACCGGTTTGAACCGGTAAAAACCGGATAAACCCTGTCCAATAATGCATTAACTTGCAAAATCTTGTAGGAATAAACCGGTTTCAACCGGTTATGAACCAGTTTCAACTGAACCGGACGGAACCGGGTTGCACGGGTTTAAAACGGATAAAACCTGTCCAATCATGAATTAACATACATAATCGGCATGGAATAAACCGGTTTGAACCGGTTATCAACTAGTATCAACTGATCTGGACTGGTCTGGACCGGATGAAACCGGTTAGAACCGGATGTAACCGGTTTCAACCGGATGAAACCTGTCCAATAAGGAATTGACATACAAAATCGGCATGGAATAAACCGGTTTGAACGGGTTATGATCCAGTATCAACTGCCCTGGACCGGTTTCAAACGGAGGGAACCGGTTAGGACCGGATGGAACCGGTATGAACCGGTTTATACCGGATAAGACCTGTAATATATTGAAGTAACATACAAAATCGGCGTGGAATAAACCGGTTTGAACCGGTTATCATCCAATATCAACTGGACTGGACTGGTGTCAACCGGATGGAGCCGGTTTGAACCGGATGGAACCTGTTCAATAATGAAACAGCATACATAATCGGAACCGGTTATGAACCAGTATCAACTGCACTGGACTGGTCTGTACCGGATGCAACTGGTTTGAACCGGACGGCACCGGGTTGAACCGGTTTAAACCGGACAAAACCTGTTCAATAATGAATTAACATACAAAATCGGCATGGAATGAACCGGTTTCAACCGGTTATGAACAAGTATCAACTGCTCTGGACTGGTCTGAAGTAGATGGAACCGCTTATAATCGGATGGAAACGGTTCGAACCGGTATCAACCGGATGCAACCTGTCTTATAATGAACTGACATACAACATCGACATGGAATAAACCGGTTCGAACCGAGTAGGAACCACTAACAACTGCTCTGGTCTGGACTGAACCGGTTGGAACCGGTTAGAACCGAATGGGACAAGTTTGAACAGGTTTAAACGGGATGAAACCTTTCCAATAATGAATTAACATAAAAAATCGGCATGGAATAAACCGGTCTGAACCGGTCATGAACCAGTATCAACTGGTCTGGACTGGTTTGAAATGGGCGGAACCGGATGGATCCGGCTGGAACCGGTTTGAACCGGTTCTAAGCGGATGAAACCTGTCCAATAATATATTGACATACAAAATCGGCATGGAATAAATCTTTTTGAACCGGTTATGAACCAGTATCAACTACACTGGACTCGTCTGCACCGGATGCAACCAGTTTGAACCGGATCGAACCGGGCTGATCCGGTTTCAACCGGATCAAACCTGTCCAGAAATGAATTAACATAGTTATTCGGCATGGAATAAACCGGTTTGAACAGGTTATGAACCAGTATCAACTGCACTGGACTGGTCTGGTCAAACCGGATAAAACCTGTCCAATAATGAATTAACATACAAAATCGGTATCTAATAAACCGGTTTGTCGAGGTTTTGAACCAGTGTCAACTGCCCTGGACTGGTTTCAAACGGATGGAACTGGATAGAACCGGATGGATCCGGTTTGAAGCAATTTCAATCGGATGAAACCTGTCGAATAATGAATTAACATACAAGATCGGCATGGAATAAACCGGTTTGAAGCGGTTATGAACCAGTATCAACTGCACTGGACTGATCTGTACCGGATGGAACCGGCTTGAACCGGATGGAACTGGGTTGAACCGGTTTAAACCGGATAAAATCTGTCCAGTGATGAATTAACATAGTTAGTCGGCATGGAATAAACCGGTTTGAACCGGTTTTGAACCAGTATCAACTGCTCTGGACTGGTCTGAAAGGATGGAACCGGTTGGAACCGGATGGAACTGGTTTGAACAGGTTTTAACCGGATAAAACCTCTCCATTAATAAATAGATATACAAAATCTACATGGAAGAAACCGGTTAGGGCCGGTTATGAACCAGTATCAACTGCTCTGGACTGGTCTGAACCAGATGGAACCGGTTAGAATCGGATGGGACCGGGTTCGATCGGTTTAAACCGGACAAAACCTGTCCAATAATGAATTCGCATAAAAAAATCGGCATGGACTGATGCGGTTTAAACCGGTTATGAACCAGTATCAACTGCTCTGGACTGGTATGAACTGGATGGAACCGGTTATAATCGGATGGAACCGGTTCGAACCGGTATAAACACGATGCAACCTGCTTTATAATGAACCGAAATACAAAATCGGCATGGAATAAACCTGTTCGATCCGGTTATGAACCAGTATCAACTGCTCTGGACTGGTCTCAACCGGATGGAACCGGTAGAAACGGGATGGGACAGGTTGGAACCGGTTTAAACGGGATGAAACCTGTCCAATAATGAATTTAAAAAAAATCGGCATGGAATAAACCGGTTTGAACCGGTTATGAACCTGCATCAACTGCTCTGGACTGGTTTCAGACGGATGGTGGAATTGCTGTCATCGCAAAGACCTCCTTGATCAACCGTCTTAACTACACAACAACTTTCAATTTCGACCACACATCGTTTGAACTAGTCCAAACTACTCTCGCACTGGAACAAAGGTCAGTCCACTTTTTCTGCCTCTACCGCCCTCCTCCTAGTAGAAAAAACAAGCTGACAGAATCTCTCTTTTTGGAGCAGTTTCCGAATCTCCTGGAGTATGGAAATTCGATAGGTGGCAACCTGATTATTCTTGGAGATTTTAACTTTCACTTTGACTGTCCTGGAAACCCATGCACATCGAAACTCCTAGATTCCATTCACGTTTTCAAACTCAAACAGTCAGTTAGCCAACCCACCCATAAAAATGGTCACATATTAGACTGGATTCTTTACAGACCTGATGATAATATTCTTCAGTCCTCCCTGGTGTCCCACGAACTTTCATCAGATCACCTCTGCATTATATGCCATCTTGACGTATCAGTCCCTAACCCTCCACCTTTATTCGCTACTAAGAGAAACCTCCGTATGATAAACAGAACCAAACTAATGCATGACATCCAAGCAATCCTAACAACTAGCTTACCCACTACAGCAGAACAACTTGATAACTGCCTGCGTTCATTGCTCGACAAACATGCCCCAGCAACTAAGTGCAGAGTAGCAATTCTGAAGTGTACTCCGTGGTATAGCAGTGTTAGGGACCAGCTTCGCACTGCTAAAAGAGACCGCCGTAAAGCTGAGAGGCTTTGGCTTTCCACCAGACTCACTATTCATAAGCAGATTTATGATGCCGCTAAGAAGAATGTCACAAACATAGTCCATGCAGCTAAATCAGCCCACTACAGTACTAAAATCATGGAAAGTTTCAGCTGCAAAGAGCTATTTGAGATTACTAACAAGCTGATGTCAAGGAACAACTGTACACCACTTCCAGCTACCTTCTCTCTAGTCGACCTTCCGGACCTGTTTGCAAATTTCTTCCGTGACAAAGTACAAACCATCAGAGATAAACTTGACAACACAATTTCAGTTGACTCGTCGTCACCATACAGTTGCGATACAGAATTTCAGCGCAACCGTTGGCAGCATTTGAACCTGTCTCTATGGATTTAGTACGTACAATCGTGATGAAGAGTGCACCAAAGTCATGTGAACTGGATCCGATCCCGACGTCACTGCTGCTAGAGTGCTTGGATCCAATACTGCCTTCACTAACTGATGTTATTAATACCTCTCTCTCAACTGGCGAATTCCCATCATTTTACAAAACTGCCATTGTAAAGCCCCTGCTGAAGAAACCAACACTCGACCATAATGATTTAAAGAACTACCGCCCAGTTTCTAATCTCCCATTCATGTCAAAAATCTTAGAAAAAGTTGTCCTATCCCAACTTGCATCTCATCTGAATTCAAACAGTCTTTTTAGCAATGTACAGTCTGCATATCGCCCTTGCTACAGTACTGAAACTACTCTTCTGAAAGTAGTCAATGACCTTCTCTCTGCTTTGGATGGCGGAAAGATTACAGTCCTCACTCTCCTTGACTTGTCTGCAGCATTTGACACTATAGACCATGATATATTACTTCACCGTCTCCAGCATGTATTTCGCATTCATGATACGGCCTTACTATGGTTCAAGTCCTACTTGGTCAACAGGACACAAATTGTGTCCGCAAATGGAAAACACTCCAGCCCAGTTGAACTATGCTGTGGTGTTCCACAGGGGTCTGTTCTTGGACCTGTTCTCTTCATTCTATACACTCAGCCACCCTCAAGTGTCATAGATCATCATCCAGTGTCTCACCAATTGTATGCTGATGACACCCAAATATACAAATCTAGCCATCCAGCTGAAGTTGAAGCTACCATCCAAGGCGTAGAGAGGTGCATTTCCGGTGTGAAATCATGGATGACATGTAACAAGCTGCAGATGAATGATGATAAAACTGAAGCCATCCTGATTACAACACAAAGACTCTCTCATTCACATCCTTTACCTCAGACAATAAATATCAGCAACACCAACATTAAATTCACACAGTCAGTACGAAACCTCGGTGTCACTCTCGACAGTACTCTCGTTGCACCAACATGTCATGAACATATGCAAGGCTGCATATCTTGAGCTGAGACGAATCAGCTCCATTCGTAAGTATCTTTCAGTTGATGCCACTAAAACACTTGTGTGTTCCTTAGTACTTTCAAGACTGGACTATTGTAACTCAATTCTGTCTGGTTCGTCTCAATATCTACTCCAGAAACTTCAAAAGTTCAAAACACAGCTTCTCGGATCATCCTTAGAGTACCACGATCAGAGCACGCCTCCCCCCTGCTCTGTACCCTACACTGGCTATCCATTCGATCCAGAATTAAATACAAAATTTGTTCTCTGTGCTACGTTTCACTGACGGGCTCCAGTCCAACATACCTATCTGACCTCACCCATGTGTACACACCAGCAAGATACTT
>JAECUM010085282.1:0-15385 GCA_016617855.1 Megalonaias nervosa | reverse complement strand
CTGTTGATTTTCCTGCATAGTTTGATCGGTGAAAATGAGATACTCAACTCTTGTTTTATCAAACTTTAATTTAAAACTGGAAGATGTTAACTGGCTGTGGAATTCTATTCCGTGGGTAACAGTGGATAGAGAGCTATAACCAAACCCAGTATCTGAGTGTAATAGGATGATCTTGCATCATGTACTGATTTATTGCATGCAAGTCTGATTGAAGAATAATAGATTTGTGTTTGGTTGAGCTTGATAAACCATTCTCGGTGCTAAACTTTAATTTCCCATTTAACATTTGCATTTTAAACTCAAAGTCTGTAATAATATTGATTAAAGAATGACATTCAACTTGAATATAATGATTAATAGTAGCGTTGACATTTTTTAAAGAGTTTTTATGGTATCCTTCAGCTTGGGCTTCAGGGTGCTTCCTCAGGCATGTTATGGCATCCCTGGGGGCTTCAGGGTGCTTCCTCAGGCATGTTATGGCATCCCTGGGGGCTTCAGGGTGCTTCCTCAGGCATGTTATGGCATCCCTGGGGGCTTCAGGGTGCTTCCTCAGACATGTTATGGCATCCCTGGGGGCTTCAGGGTGCTTCCTCAGACATGTTATGGCATCCCTGGGGGCTTCAGGGTGCTTCCTCAGGCATGTTATGGCATCCCTGGGGGCTTCAGGGTGCTTCCTCAGACATGTTATGGCATCCCTGGGGGCTTCAGGGTGCTTCCTCAGGCATGTTATGGCATCCCTGGGGGCTTCAGGGTGCTTCCTCAGGCATGTTATGGCATCCCTGGGGGCTTCAGGGTGCTTCCTCAGGCATGTTATGGCATCCCTGGGGGCTTCAGGGTGCTTCCTCAGGCATGTTATGACATCCCTGGGGGCTTCAGGGTGCTTCCTCAGGCATGTTATGGCATCCCTGGGGGCTGCTTCAGCATAAAATATGGATAGCTTATGGGCCAAATCTGTAGGCTCGAGGATCTGCATATCAACTTCCAGGTTTTTTTCTTTCACCATCATGCTGAAGTTCATATGATTTTGAGTTTGGTAGTAACTATCTTTCATTCTATGAATTAAATATTTAGATTTTTGGTGAAAATTATTCATCCACATTTCTTTTCTCTGTAATTTTTTTTTATGTTATGGAAAATATTGACAGTATGCACATTCTTGTCAGTACTTGTTCAACATTACATATAAAGCAGTTTTTGTAAAGAAAGAATTCATTTTGAACATTCGTTGCAATTTTTATACATTATTTTCATAATAAACTACACTTAATTTATTTAACAGCAAATAAAGTTTCATATTTTTATGAAATAGTGTTAAAGAGCTAAAATGCAATTTTTTCTTGCTGTGATATCTACACAGAAATAGCACAGTGTGTCTCTTCATTATATACTGTTATGCTTTATGAGACAATCAAGTACAGTATCAGGCAATATTATTTAAGCCAAGATTAATCAACAACCTTGTCACTGCCATTTTCTTTTTTTAAATAGATTTTTTATGCTGACTGAAAGAATGAATTAATGAATCTACCTGTGAAGTGTTCTAGCCTCACCGAGTATTTTTCTTGGCAGATTTTGAGCACCACTGCTCTGAGATCTTCCTCTTTAAGGCATTTAAAGCCGTTTGGTCCATGGTCATCCTTCAGTTCAACTGACAACTGAACTGGTTGTTTCATTTATAATGCTTGAAAACTTGGCTTCTGATTTTTCTTCCACTTCAAAAGGCATATCAGATTTTGATGGGTCAATGTTTCAAAGTCTTCATGCAGGAAATCTAATTATATTTTCATGCATTATTATAAATGTGTTGTTTTTGTCATTCTAATTTAGTTATTCAAATTTTTATAACAAATTGTAAGATTTCTTTTTTTCTTTCGTTTTAAAGGGACACATCGTATCATCTTTCACTTGCAGTGTTTACCTCATGCTTTGAACATGACTTTATTTATAGAAGTGGTTATTTTTAGAAAAGTAGTTCTCACAGTTTATACAGAAATAAACACAGCTCAGATGGATCAGATGATTACATTCTGACCAATGGAAATCCTACATATGTTTACAAGTTAATGCTGTTGCAATTATGCTTTAATAATTGACTATTCTTTAAACAACTTAAAAATAAATGCCACATTTCATCAGAGTTTATTCAGGCAGATTAATTAGAATATTAGATTAATTAAATAAATTAAATATCAGATTAATTAGAATATTGGAAGGGCCCAATCCGGAATTAGGCCCCAGGCATTGATCTGTCCTATTTCTGAGCACTGGCTTACAAAATAACTATAGGAAATGTGACTTGACAGCATGGTCGCAATGACATCCTGGCTGTCCACTTTAGAATTAAAGGCAAGCATCTTTTCTTTACAAAATTTCAACAGATCTATTTCCCTTTGATTATTCTTATTAATAATAATCAGAAGTTAGGAAGTCTTCACCAAAATATCGAGTTCTTTTTTATAACTCTGTCCCATGATCCATCACTATATCCACTAGTGCCTCCCTTACATTTTTTTAGAGGACAAATCAGACTTCTAAATCTTATATTTTATTGTTCTCCAAATGGTAACCAAGAAGATTTAACTGCATTGTAAAAGGTTGAGTCTCCTTACCTATACATGACTCTTTAAATTTTTTAATAAATAATGACATGAATAGTGTGACAAATTAGCTAGATGAAACTCAGTCCTTTGATGTTCCAGGATCCAGTTTCACTAAATATCTCACATTGTTTTCACTTCAAACTGAGATCTTAACATCATTCTCATTGTTTGCTTGTTAACAAAGAATTTTTCACAAAGAATTCAGTAAGAATTGGGGATCAAAATATTAAATTTTCCAGTTACAATATCTATTATCTTAGTGGAAGTTTTGAGAATTTCATCAGCTCTTATTTTTTAGAATAAAAAAAAATGCAGTATGTTCCATTTGAGATTTACAGTTGATTTTACATCTTTTCCAGCTTCTCTACCTCTGGCAAAGTACACTTATATTGTTTAAAGTATTATCAGCATGATAATGTATAATTTCAGTGTACCAAGAAAGTTTGGAAACTTCAGTGAAATGGGACCTTGATAAATGTTTTTTACTGTCGTTAAAACAGGTGTTTTGTGTTTGCTGATATGCCCTGGTATCAAAAAAAGATTGCTTCAGCTCTTTTTGCAACACCACCTACTGCAACATATGAAGAGGTGAGTTCTAATTTCATTTTTCTTACCTGTTTTTTTTTTGTGTTAAGAATTTACTTAATTCACTGTCAGTTCTATGAAACTAAGCAATGTGATTTTTTTTCAAAGATCAATGTTCAGAAAGTTTTGTTTTGAAATAGATTCATTTTCATTAATGGATGGATCAGTATTTTTAGAATCCATTGAAACATTTCATTATTATTCATATTTCCATTTGGAGCAAAAACTCCGTATCTTCTGGCCAGTTCTAACTTAGGCTAGACAATAGGCTTATTGCATTGTCACACTGACTGTGTAAACATTAATTATATTTCTGGTTGAAGTTTTTTCCATGAAGTCATAACAGTGCTCAGTAACCCACTGACAAACTGTGTTCATACAGCCACAATATAATCAGTAAACTCGCTCTTTCTTCTTCAGTGACCCCCATCCTCCCACTACCCCTCCAGATAAGGTCACCAATCTCAAACTCTTGGAAGGGTTCCTGTCCTGATTGGGAGTAGGCTAAGTAAGCATTGTTTTTTGAGCTTTATACAACCCCTCCTTCCTCTGTCCCAGAAGCAAGATCAAGGTCATTTGAAAATCTAGATCAGGTGTTTTGTTAAACTTTTCCTTTATGGTCACAAATCCCAAACAGGGACAGATGACATAATTGTTGTGGAGTCAGAAAATGCTGCTCTTTCGCAAATACATTGCCAGGTCATAATACCTTAAGATACTTGATTGATTTTATCTATATAGGCTGTCATTTGGCCTTTCATACAGGCAGGGCCATCATGAGGCAATATGGCTCACTGTGTTAAAATGGACACTTGGCACCCGTGCCCTCTGATCATTAAATTTTTTGCTGATAAGAAAGCTCATAAGAAATAGATGTAAGTTATGACCATATAAAAGGATTTTTCATATAAAGAAAAAACGAAGGTTTTGTTTCATTTTAGTTCCCTTGTCTGATTTTGCACCCCATTTCTTCTCTGATTTGGCACCTCTCTGAAAACAATGCCCTGAGCAAGTGCACTGCTTGTACATAGCATGCACTGGCCCTGCTTACCGATAACATTGTCTTACAGTTGATATTATAGTGTCCACATTGTAAGGACCAATTATGTCACTTCAGTGCATTTTTGTATGCAGGTAGTTGGGGTCCATGACTGCTGACCATGTTATATACTGAACAGCAGTATAGTGAAGATAATACAAAATTATGAGTGCATTTGTGTGTTGGGAGCGGGGATATGTGTGAACAACATACCAGTCAGACGTATAACAATTCTGTCAGTTTATGTAAATTAATTTTTTTTTCACTGCATGATATTTATACATTTAATTGTATCTGATAATAATATTTTAAATATTAAATAAAAATATATTACTAAGCTTCAGGTTGATTTTTTTTCAACTCATATTGTTGTACATACCATAGATCATATTTGGTGCACCTTGTGGTATGAGGAGATCATCGGTTCGCACTCTTAGGTTTGACACCAAATCAATTGCTGGGGAGTGAGACAGCAAACAAATTGTCTCAGTTACCATCACACATATCAGAATTAAGGACCAGCTATGTGGATCAATATCCTATACTCTGCCTCAACCACAAGAATAGGATGTCATGCCGACCAAGATGACCCTGTTCCTCATGACCGGACTCTGCCATATATCTCTGATCATAATGGGACATGACCACAATCTATCATACAGTATGAGTGACCAGATGAATAAGCTTTGTCCATTTTCATGGATCCAGGTTACATGGACACTATCATGGATCAATCTAACCCATAAAGTGCTGGTAGACATGCCCTGTTTGTGATGCCCAGATTAGTGCTGCAGTATCCAAGAGATGATGTTTCACTTTGTTATCAAACCTTTGCCACTCAAAGGGAGCCTGTACTTAGTGACAGCTTGGAAGTCACCATATCTAACTCAGGACATTCTGCGAGTTAGTGAGCCACTGTCCTCGACATTCTTCTCCATCTACTTCACAGGTAGCACAAGAGACATAGTGGCTTCAGTGCCATTATACAATGATGGTAAAACTTGCTTGCAAGTCACCTCATCATTATTAAATATTACTTTATGCATGAAGATGATGCCTTAAGGGCTTCAACTGAAAAAATTTTCCACCTAGTGTCACTGGAGTTCTCTCCTCCTACTTCCACTTGTCTAAGTTCAAGCATCAGTTGATTATTGGTTAAAAAGGAAGAATCTACTTTCAAATTACTTCCACAGTCTGCCAGAGTTACTGACATTCTTGTCTGCTTATATCATCAGTTAAATGGCCCAAGCATCAACTGACTTTTTTTCTCGCAAAGATGCCTTCTCACAAACTTTAGTCAGCAGCTATGGGGATTACAAATCCAGTGAAATGGAAGTCTTTTAATGAGACACAGCAGTTCATGAGTCAGCAACATCGTGTCCGTACAGTCTAATATCTATGGTGCTCTTTCAAGAGGTGGAACACAGTGTATCTTCTGCCATTCCATACAACAACTCTTTATCAATGCCATAACAACAGCTGTGAATTTACACCTGGAAGGAGATGCAGTGCTCTCTGCTTCCGCCTTTCTTAAAATCATCATGAGGCCAAATTATGCTGACAAGCTTTATTATCTAATCTCCTCTTTAATGGTCGTATTGATGAAATCCAAAAACAAGCCATCAAGGAGTCCAATTTCCTTTCCTCCCAGTCTCAGCTGCAGTGGAGGAATTTTCAAGGAAATCAACAAAAATGTCACATGGATAATCCTAGGACACAGGCCTTTGGGAAGCAGTCCTGTCAAATTTACAACCATTGAAAAATACAATTCTCCCAAACAAAAATGGACACAAGGTGGAGAGAGGGAGATTGTTTTTATCAGCATTTCTGTCATTGAGAGCCTCTCTATTTATCATCACCCTTATCACAGATCCCAGTAGGGTCAAGGCTCCATTTTTTTGCTGCTGAATGGGACATGATATGGCACAACAACCTGTGAACTCATTGTCAGTTTCAGTGAACCTCCTCCTTTGTCCAGGGTTCTCTCAGCTACAACCATTGCACTTTTCACCCTGTCATTCAATTCATTTTCACCCTTTGGTTCAAGATGAAACACCATAACAGGTACTAAATGCCATCCAGGAGGAGACTATGTAATCATTGCAGACTTGGAAGATGTGAATCTTCACATCCACATTCTCATGGCTTCCAGGAAGTTCCTGTGATTTGCCTACAAAGAAACTATTTACCAGTTCAGGGTACTCCCATTTGAACTTGGCATCAATCTCTTTTGTTTCACTCGATTGATGGACAGGTTAATGGCCCATGCCAAGCAACATCAACTACCAGGATTACATTCATCAAAACATCAGGTGAAGTATATCATGCATCAAGACATGATATCTGTGGATGCTTTCCTTCTTAACCTTGGTTTTCTTCTTGACAAGGACAAATCCAACATCATACCATCTCAACATTTTGTTCATCTGGGAATGAAGTTCAATGCTCAGTAAACAGAGCACAGTCAAAACTCTCCTAATGGTCACCCGAGTTCAGCGGTCACATGGTCACAACAGCCACTCTGATTTCCCTTAGGCAAATTTCCGACATAAATGTCATGTAATCACTGGTCACCTGTCTTCTTCAGTCAGTGGCCAGGTGTTTCTTTACCAAGCAGTGGTTTCACCACCCTGCCTTCTGCAGTCACTGGAGCATATCAGCAATGACAGCTCCAAGCGTGCAAATTAAACTTCTTTTGTTTTTGATGAGCAATGCATATATAAAGGTATATTATATCAGTCAATGTTTAAACATTTCTTATTTTAATTGTACTTACCTTAATCCAGTAAAACCTGAAGGTGTCTGACAAAGCTAGATTCATCAAGCAGAGAGCACATGTTAATGCGGTAGTCACGCTATACAATAAAATCATCGTAGGTGCATGCTCTATTCTTGATGAATCTGACTTTTCTCTAAGTTTCTGCGACAGCAACAGGTTTCTGGTCATTGTTCTTGGAATAATATGTTGAAAATTATGTATTGTTTTGTACTGCTGGAAACAGTTTGTGACTTTCATTTAATATTTTCAGATTTTTTTTTACAACATTGGCAAGGGATTTATTGTTGATATCATGTGACCATTAGCCCTCTGAATTCTTTTACATGTAGGTTGTGAGCTTTGGGTAGTCATGTGCATAGAACTGCAAATGGCGAGTAACAGGTCAGATTTCATTAATGCTTTAGTTTTGTCTCATTGGTCAGCAAAGTGGTGACATAACAACTATAATACTTGCAATTTCTCAGAAAATAAATCATTTTCCTACTGGTTTCATGCAGGTATGACTTGATGTAACAGTTATGTTTGCTAGGCCCACTGGTAAGTGGCTACCCTATGCCGCCACCACGTGATAGCGGTGAAATCCAACTTTTCGATAGGCAATTGACTCCGACTCTGCACCCCAACATAATGTCAAAGTATCAAAAATGGGGTGGGAAAGGTCAGAGGAAACTCAGACTAACAGTTTAGGTGCTAACAATAGCCCCAGGGAGCTTCTTTTCTTTATCTGATCATCCAAGATTGCAAACAAAAGCCAAATGTCTTTTGATGTCGGTGAGTTTGAGCAACTGCTTAATCCATCAGTTGTTTCAAGTGTGAACACCTGTTTTCATGCCTAATTATACCAACTGCTCTAACAGAAAATCAGTCATGTGCTTCACAATTACATATATGCTGCCAATTAATAATTTTATTTAGGAGCAATTTCTATTAATAATGAGATAAAAGTGTTTACATGTGTGTTTGGATTGTGTGTGTGTGTGTGTGTGAGAGAGAGAGAGAGAGAGAGAGAGAGCAGGAGTTACATGAGTGAATGTACACAGTTGTAGTTTTCTTGATTTGATGGGGTGTATTTAAATTATCAGATTGGTTTTATAAGACATTGAATGACAGGAGCCAGATACTGTTAAATTCAGAGTACTGTTATTTCTCTACAGGAGAGAAGATAACACTTCTTGTCATTGGCAAGTTAAGAAAAAAACCAAGAGATTATACAGTATCCTTATGTGGAACTTATTTGATTAAATGTTATTTTATTTTTTGCTAAATAGCTAACTAAATACATATATCTTGATAGCATACTACTACTGACAATAATAATACATGTGAAGTAACAATAATGATGATACTACTAATAATAATGCTAATGCTATTTGCTTCATTGTATATAAATTTTTCATGAATGAAGTTTGGGAGCTATACCTGCCATGAGAGGTAACCTGTCTATAAAGGCCACTTTTGCCCTTTCCCATGCCTGGCTGCTTTAGACGGGTTTGACTGTATATCTCCCTCAGGAACTAGCATTAAAAATGGGTAGTATGATGGCTTCCTTGCTTAAATGGGACAATATACCTGCCCATGAATTCTTTCACCTGTTTGGTTTACTCAATATGGCAGCAGACCTCTTAGTCCTAGGTCACCTTTTTATGCACCCATTACAGATGATTGTTGTC
This sequence comes from Megalonaias nervosa, assembly GCA_016617855.1. Taxonomy (NCBI): domain Eukaryota; kingdom Metazoa; phylum Mollusca; class Bivalvia; order Unionida; family Unionidae; genus Megalonaias; species Megalonaias nervosa. The sequence goes on along the minus strand of JAECUM010085282.1, from coordinate 6,712 downwards.
CAATTATTGGCAGAGACTTTGTCTATTTGACAATTCCTCACAGTCTACACAAATATGAGGTTCAGTCTTGGAAGATGGGGCAGCCTCACTTGGCTCATGTTGGGTATACCTCTGCTCAACTTGATCTAAGTGGACCTATAGCAATGGCACAACAGGTTTCCTTCCTGGATCATTTGACAGCTTCATAAGGTCATGGCTTCATGACTTATGCTGTATGTTTTGGGAGGAAAAATTCTTCCCTTTTACAGCTGATTCCTGAAATATGAAATCTGTTCTCCAGTCAGGTTGTCTAGAAGCTTTCTCAGACACCTTAGGGGTCCAGAGATGGTCTCTCTGGGGTAAGGGTATTATCTCCCTCCATCTCTTACCTGTTCTCCTAAGGTATTATGTTCAGGTAATGTACTTGAAGAAGAAACCAATAATACTTACCCAATCATAATACACAAACAACCTTATGGCCTCCTCACAGTTAAATCCTTATAGAGTGTGCCATCCACTCCAGTAGTAACTGAAGTATTCACAGAACTTGGCCCCAATCCCTGTATCAACAGGAGATCACTCTAACTGCCACATAGGTGGGTAGATAACTTTGAGGTCAATAGCTGAAATGTTCAGTCCTCAGAGGACTGGATTTGTGAGGTAGTAGTAGTTCTCCTGAGGTATTATGATGAGGTATGTATTATTGAAGAAGTATTATTTGCTAGAAAAAGTTGTTTTCATATCCCTGCACCTCTACCCTCTCTGTTACGCGCAGACAAGGTGAAAGTCATTTGAAAATCTTGGCTAAGTTTTCATTGAATGTTTTCTATGCGGCCACAGGTCCACAATCCTGGGAAAACCTATGTCATATCTGAACTATAAAATGAGGGAACTCTGCTCTTTGATATATATGCAGCCCTACCTTCAATGTGATGCTCAGGCAAGGTCAAGGTAATTTGACAATCTTGGTTATGTTTACTGACTAAATTTTTTATGTATTGTCTTACATCTTGATGGGTTTTTGTTATCATAGTTGGACCCCAACCATTCCTCAGACTTGAAGGTCATTTGAAGTGCTTTTGTATCATCAGAAGTTCAGAAGCATGGTAGAAATAGCTATCATAATTGGAATGTTGAACCAGCATGCACTTCCTTTTCATACTGAGGCACTGTAAAACTGAAACTATAATGGAAACCCTTATTATTAACTATACATTTTAGTATAGTTTATACTGTAGTTCAGATTTTAAGTGTTCTTTAAGTGTGATTTGATTACTTCATGTTGTCTGATAGTTTCTGCTCAAATATTCATTGATGTAATGATTTGTAGTGATGGGAATCAGTCAGAATTTCATAATTGAATATCAATTCCACTTAACCAACTGATAATCGATTATAATTGGTTACTAAGAGCAAATTTTAATTTTTGTTTGTTATCAGTTATTTCTTTGCTCAAGAGTTCAAAAAGTTAATAATGTACAGGAGCAATCTCTTAATTGCATGTATACTTAAAGTTTATGCTGATAAGAATATTACATTTTTTCTATTGTGTTGTGTTATTTTTGTTCTTCAACTTTGTCAAATGAAAGCAATGTTTTGTGGCTGATCAGTCTTATGTAACTGAAAAATAATCCCCCAAAATCCTTTCATTTATTTGTGATGTGTCTATAATTTAAAGTATAAAGGACATGGTTTTCTTGTTTTTCATTATTTACATATACTGCAAAGGATTTTACATTTAAACTGAAAGAAATCATTAAAATGTGTTTAAATTTATTAATGCAACAATTAAACAGCTTAATCATGTAGTCATGACTATATGTACTTAATTATGAAAGTTTTCACCTACAGAATATGGTAGGGTTTTATATTTGTAAGTTCTGAAGGGAATAAATAATTCAGATCAACTTTAGTAGATAGGTAGCCTTATTTAGCTTACCATTTACACAGGAGTTTTAGGGGCCCCGAGTGGCCAAGTGGTCTAAAGCGCTCTCCGTTACGGATCACTGCCATCTCACCTCTGTCTGCGTGGGTTCGAGTCTAGGATTCGGCGAATGTGGATATGTGAGAAAGCTTGCCAGTAGCTTCTCGTGGGTCGGTGGATCTTTCCGGGGATTTCCCGGTTTCTTCCTCCACCATTAATACTGCCCGCCATGAATAGCCTATCGTGTGCTGAAAAATGGCGTTAAGCCCCACAACAACAACAACAACAACAACAACAACACAGGAGTTTTACTAACCTTTGTGTTCTACATGCAACTTAAAAGAAGTAGTCTCCCTTTACATACAATTGATTATGGAGTTTCACAATTGATTACCGTTTTGCTTTTCTCAACCAACTGATGATCGATTATAATCGATAATCGAACAGCACTAATGATTGGTAGATATAGTTCATCACTAGTTTTCAAAATTAAATTGCAAAGACTGCAGCAGACCCCCTGCAGGCATGGGGATGTAGAACAGGCCTGATGTGTCCTCATTCATGCTGTAAGATATGAAAATGGAGGGAGGAACCAGAGTACGTTCAATTTGTAGCTTAGTGTTAGCATGTCAGATTTGCGGCTGAAAGAGTGAGGGTTGTGAATCCTATCAGCAGATCAGGCCAGGTCAGCACCCATGTTGTGTCCTTGGGCAAGGTACTTTAATCCAATCGCCTTGCTACTAAGAAATCTATTTTTGTTGCGGTACCGTAAGTACTAAAAAAGCCCAGTGACCAAATTTACAGTGTGTTGTCTCACCAGCAACAAATGTCACAGAAGGTCATGATTTCTGTCTGTGCTGAAGCAGCAGTGTCACATACAAGACAGCAAATTTATATATTATATTTAATTAGCAGCATGTGGAAAAAGACTGTTGGTCATGCTTTGACAAAGGAATATAGTGAGGATTCAGTGCAGATGTAAGAGCAAGGATTTGTACATGTGTCAGGTATTTTAAATAGATTATTCTGCAGTTTTGTTCTCTAAAAATGTCACACAGTTCTTGGGAGGGGTTCAGCTACTATATAAATTTGAAGGGAGTATCCACCTAACAATTAAAAAAATGGTACAGAATGTCTGCAGATGTAACTGATGGAGCATATCAACATAGGCTTACAGTTCCTCAGTGAAAGTTTAATGACAGCAACAGTTGGTCAATATGTGTTGTGCAAAACTCAATTCACTAGAGATTACATGCTAAATTAAATTACGAATAATGAATAATTTTTTCTTGCAGGCACTAGACTACTTTATCAAGGCAGAGGAAGGTAGGTTCTGCTTTCTTCTTCTTTACTAGAAAATTTAATACATGTTGCAGAAGCAACAGTGGCTTAATAGGTAGTGTACTGGACATGCAACCAGATAGGTGAAGGTTGGAATACTGCCAAGGCCAGGTTGGGTTGACTGTAACAGTGCAATTCTGGGCAAGACATTTTTCTTCAAATACCTTAGCACAATGTAACCTTTAATGTATTGATGTTCCAATAAAACCCCAATCACTCAGTACGTACCCATATGTATAACACAGATATCATGCAAGCTTGACACCTCGGCAGTCAGATATATATACCTTGGGCCTGGCATATGACATATTTAAGTCAGTGTTAGATTCTGATCTATTACTGGTTGAAATACAGCACATGAGATTTGTCACATCATATTTACACCCTAACACCTCCCCCAGTTTGTCTCTTTAGAATGTTGAATATTACCCATAGGGTCACATCATATTACCTGCATTTGCATATTATATTAAATGTCAGATGACCAGCATGATACTCTGCAGTGATCAGGATGTTTTGATTACACAGCTTGTTCCACAACAAAATATGCAGTGTCCTTGTATTTATTCAAAAAAGATGTCACCACTTGAAATAAGATAGATACTTATTGCTTTGAAAAGCTACTTCAAGATCATTTGTCCTCAGTTCTCTTCTTTTGTAGCAGCAATGACAAGTAATTTTACCCAGTATTCTATAGGGCATACCTGCTGACCTTTCACTCTGTAGTCCCAGCTGTTTACAGAGACATTGTGACCCATGACTGTTAACCTTTCTATGTATATGAAATGAAAGTCTTTCCTTGACATGCAGCAACTGCTTCAAAGAACAGCTCAACATTTATTTTACCTAATGTTACTGCTGCCTCCATTTTTCTTTGCCAGGTGAAAGAGATACATTTCTCTCTACATCTGCTTTCAGGGAAATCATCACAGGGCTATTTTTATATCAGGGCAGACCAAAAAGTGGCAAACCCCATGGGCATAGTATCCCTGAGCCTTGCCCTCCTTTTCTAGTAAGGATCAGAGAAACAGGAAGGACCGTCTGAGGCAAACAAGACTGCAAACATCTATCCCATTTCTCTTGATCCCATTACCCATAATACCATGTGTTATCCCATTACCCATAATGCCATGAGTTTGCTTCCTTTCTAAGATTTGAATAGAAAGAAGAAAAATTGTTCATGTAATGAGAGACATTGCACCACTGACCCATGTATGATCTTTGTTGGGAGGTAGGGGGGCCTCCAGACCACACTCATTGCCCTTCCTAAATTATAAATGTACACATTATTACAGGCATCTTGTTCAACACATACAAAGTGGACCTCTTGCAGTAGGATGACACCTTGAATTTACCTCTCCATTTAGAGGAGTTACAGTCCCAGATTGCTTGTTTTGAGTTTGCAGCATAACTTTATTAGGAATTGTCAGGTTTCAACTGAAGTTGGCTTTAGACGACTCACCATTTAGAGGAGTTCTGATTGTCCCTTGATTGCCAATTCTCCAAAACTTGGTTTCCATAGTGTAACTGCAGCAGTGATTGTTTTGAATTCAATTACTTTATTTATTCAATGACATCCACCTCAATATTATTTTACAAAGATGTTGACAATTTACCAAGGATATCTTTGTCTAATTGTAAGCCAACCTCCTTTTTCTGACAGATTTATTCAGTTGGTCCTCTTGTTTTATGATGGGGAAAAATATGGTTGAAGTGGTATGCAGATTATATTTATGTGACCTTCGATTTATTCCATTTCAGCTTTTTTATAGAACTGTTAAGGGTACTTGGGTGGCCTAGTGGTATTACTGATCACTGCTATCTCACCACTGTCCATGTAAGTATGAGTCTTGGGCTCAGCCAATGTGGGTATATAAGAAAGCTTGCCAGTAGCTTCTCATGGGTTGGTGGTTCTTATAGGGGTTCTCATGGGTTCTTCTTCCACCATTTATAATAGCCACCATGTATGGCATATTGCATGCTGAAAACTCCTTTTAAATGCACAACAACAGCATCAAACTGTTATGGCCCAAGATTTTCCCATCTCTCAGACATCTAGTCACCACAGCAATATTTTGCCTATGATGTTCAGCTTCAGTTAAATTCAGTATAAAGTTTTATAGTGATGATATCTTGCATTTGCTTCATTTTAAGACATCTACTTTCTGTCAGGCTTACTGTAAGGATACAGTATCATTAATTGGTGGAGTCATTTTCCCATTGTTTCAAACTTTGCTTTATGAACAAGTGCTGTAAGTATTGGATTTATTTCCTGTGAGGCTTTATGTTATAGTTTGCTTGTAATGATTCAGTGTTTCCCTTTACGCACATTTGTGCGTCAGGGATGCATGCTGGAAAAAATTGACGCACATGTTGTGTTGCCGTGAGCTTTTTGATGCAAAGGATTTGTATCATGCAGTCAGGATTTATTTAATATCCAATGCTTTGGATGAGGGATGGCATTGTGTATACTTCAACCATAGGCATAGTCTGGTTCCCTGTTTCGTATGCGCCCAGTGTTGCATGCCGCTATATGGAGCATACGAAACAGAGAACCAGAGAAGCATAGGCAATGTTATGATGGAGTAGCTTCCCCTAATCTCGCGAGCTGTCACACGATTTTCATTGAGCGCAGTAAGATGTCATCCAGATGTTTAACCTCAATGCTTGTTGCACTAGAAAGTGATCTGCAGATTAAAACGGCATGCACTAAGAATCATTAGCAACAAAAATTGAAAGAAGCAGAACACAAAAGAGTAACTGGATCTAACTTTAATGAAAAATGGAGAAGATAATTCCCTTGACTGGAATACAGCATGTCCATTGGGATTACCGGTGTGACTTCTGATCGCAAGACTACAAAGACTGCAAAAGTGAATAATCCTTTCATGACAGGGTTTAAGAATTTTAACAAATCTGCCCTTGTTCGCCACAAGATATCTGTAGAACACATTATCACCCAAAACATTCTTTCACAACAAAGAAATCAGTAAACTTGCAGAGACAAATCCACTATTTGGATTACAAAGTCAGGGGGTCATTGAAGATTTTGTTGATTTTTAACTTTGCTGCAATGAAAGAAAGATCTAAAAGTTCAAATGTAACTTATTAAAGAGAAGATCAATCATTAGCCTCTTTGATTTTTGGATAAATGTGTTTTAGGATGAAGTACAATGAAACCGATGATAGTACACATGTTATCACGGGCAGTAGATTAACTGTAATTTGGTTAAAAAGATTTATTTGGCTTTTTGTATTGGTTTATATGTAATGTGTTGGTCTATAATATTGCTACAAAAAGATTATAAGGAGACTGTTAAAAGTGCGAAAATTTAAACTAAAAGGAAAATGAACTAATAAATGCTTTTGTGTGTTAATTGTGTTTGTTGGTGTATTTGTATTTTTAGAGAGAGAGAGTATGTTGTACAAGTTGCAATACCCTATTTCAAGTTGAAAAAGTATGGGTCA
>JAECUM010085279.1:0-12208 GCA_016617855.1 Megalonaias nervosa | reverse complement strand
ATCAATATAACTCACAATTGTGCCTAATTTAATTCCATCAGACAAATAAGCATTACTTTTAGTTATAAATGTGTGTTTCTCCGTTGTATCAGCAATTATAAAATCGTGTTCAGCATCGTCCATAATTAATCTTGTACAATGTTGTTTATGATCACATGAACTACCCTGAGTAAACTTATCGATTATTTTTCTGCCGAGGTCCTTTGCAACTTTTTTTCATAATCGATCGCATCAGGATTTTCTTCACTTGACTCTGTCAGCGTTGACTCTGTCAGGGAATATTTTTTTGGTTGTGGTAATCAAACTTGTTTCTGCGGACGATACGATATTATCGTTTCACTTATAACTAACGATGTCAATGTTGCTACATCAAGCATGTATCGTAATAAAACGATTGGAGCCCAGTATTGTTCTGAAAAATGTCTTCCAAATCACGCATAAACAATCGGATGGAGATTTTCCGTAAACGAAAATGACTCTAAACAAGCAAATGCAGTTAAATCAAAATCTGCTTAGGGTCCATTTATCGTAACTCTGGTCATTTCATTTGTTGGATGTCCATATCTCTTAAAATACTCACAGCACTCTCCGTATCCAAGAAAACTTCCAGTATAACATGCTACCATATCAACCGAGATAATGTCGCTATAATAGTATTTAGTGTTCCATAATCCGCCGTGTCCGTATTCGATACAACAACGTTGGACATCAACAAGAAACTCCGATCTTGTCGGCTACCATGAATTTCTCTCTTGAGCAGCATGAACAGCAACTGATGGAACGGTAAAACAATTATTCAGTAATTGTTCAACCCCTGACTCGCCATGAGCATATTTTAATGCAGTTTGTTCATTTCTTCGTAGAGTGATTCTGTACGATAAATATCGCCATTGGACCTTACAAACTGATCATAATTTACAGATTATGAACTCTGATATAACCAGACGGACACAGGGTCATTCTTGCTGATATTTTTGATAAATCATATACATAATCATTATAAAATTTAACTGTTCTATCTCGTGGAAATATTATTACTGCCACAGTCCACACGTGTGCGTTATAATCAATGATCGTTATCGGAGCTCCTCTTGATTCATATTTCGATCTGTATAAAATCTCTCCGGTGAGTGTTTTTACCGTAATCGGAAATTTTAATTTCTTTCCTAGCTCAGCAACGTCGCTGATAGACGCTCCGGTATCTTTAACTGTTTCTGCCCGATTATTTATTTTTTTGCGTCGTAAATCCGTTAAATCGTTTCCACGTATCACGTTTGTGAAGTGTTCTGTAATTCTTTCAGCTGCACAGTTCATTCTTGACGAAGTCGGCGATGACATTTTCATTGGTTTGAGATCAGCAACATTAGGTTTATCATTCAGCGGATATAACGCATAAACAACTGCAGTTACAGGATACTCTCGTTCATAATACGGGTTGTCAATGCTAGTCAACAGGATACTCTCGTTCATAATACGGGTTGTCAATGCTAGTCAACACTCCTGGTTTGGAATTTTTATTCAACGTGATAATATTATTTCCTGACTGTGTATGGACAGGGTCACGTTTGTCACGGATAATCCAAATGTCGTCATCTGTCTTTGTAATAAATTTTGTCAGAATAAAATACCTTTGATGAATATGAAGGTAGTTAATAATATTCCTTCCTCGTTCGTCATTCATTCTTACATCGACAATATTCATGATTCTGAATGTTAACCACGCATGAGCTGCACCATCTTTACGAAATTCCTTCTTGGCTTCACGGTTACGGTCAGTTACATCTTTATTTATTAAAGCCAGATCTTGCATCGAAAAACTGAATTTTTCAAGTCTATCAAGGTCAAATCTGGATTTAGATGGTTCAATTGCACATAATCCTTTAAATTCCATATTATAATTAAGACTAAATTTACATTCAATTTAAAAATACATATATGCATATAAACCAAACAAAAAAATAAATGCAAGTGGCTCATGATTGATTTTATAAATCCTTGTAACAAAAATTGCATAAATGAATTTTGTGGATATCAGATGCAAAGTGTTCGACATAGTAGTCTATGTCCTAATCCGTGTTTACGATGTAGTGTCGGTGTTAGAGGAAAAACGAATTTATGTGTAAATTGTGGCGGAAAAAATATCCGGGATTAAACCGATATTACGATAAGAAAGATTACAGCGCATCGAAATATTCAACTCATCCACATATAATAAAAGTGCTGAGACTACATCGCTAAAGTTTTGAAAAATAACGATTTAAACAAATAATTTTAAATATAAATGGAAAAAGAATTTGTACTCATCCAATCATCAAGAATTATGAAGCATCACGAGATGGTACAATTAGGTACTGTCGACTAAATATCCAATTGACAGAGTTTCCAATACTGGTTATCTCAAGATTGGCATTGAAAATAATATAAAAAAATATTATGCACACATATTCGTGTACGAGTGTTTTAATGGAATAATCAAGGATGGATTTGTAATTGATCACCATTAATTCAAATCGCGAAGATAACTCATTAGATAATTTACAAGCTGTCACACCAAGCCAGAATTGTAAATTTAGAAGAAAAAATTGTCAGACGTGTAAGAGCAGCTGTTAAATCCACAATGGCAGGTGAAGAAAAATATTTCCTTCGATGTATGCAACCGCTAAATATTTTGTTGTCAATAATCGTTCAGTAAAGCATGTCGCGGATAATGTATACAAATCTGCGTTTTCGAAAAAATATAAAGAAAAAGTATCATTTGTTTATTGTTGAATTATTTCTCTTACCAAGTCAAAAACAAAATCGTATTTTTCACTATCACACGATTTTTCTATTTGTTCGCCAATTTCATCACTATCAAGAACAGAACAAATTTTATTATTTTTTCGTTATTTCCTTCGCGCGCGTTCATTGCATTCTTGCTCGTATTAAATATTTCCTTACTTGCCACGCTGCGCACATAATAATTTTTTTTTTTGAAAAATTCACGATCGCCAAGATTACTAATAAATTTACTAATAAATTTGATGTCATCTTCAATTAATGTTATATTAGTTAATGATGTGTAAAATTCTTCTCTTCCCCTAATTGATGGTAAATATACATATGCTTTAAATTTTAATTCTTTTTTTTTTTAGTTTATTAACTTCATTTTTACGATCTATATATAATTCCATGATATTTTTTGATTCGTTGCTTGCTTCAAGTTTATTTTCCCTAAAGATATTGTATTGATGAAATAACTTCTCAATAAGTTTTATACCAGAAGTATTACCATCATAATATATTATTTCAGCAAATGCTTCTTCAAGTGATATTTCATTCTCAAATTTATCAACGAGCGTTTTATATTTGTCGAGTCTTTTCATGTAGAAGTATAGCTGAGATTTATTCATTATGTTACAAAAATTTGTTTAATTAATTTTTCAAGAAAATTTTCATTTAAACAAATACATTTACATATATGAAAGCAGAAACTATTACTCAAATAATAGAGGAGATCAGACGATTACAAAATTTGAAATTGCTGAAGCTGCAAGATGTTGAGACACCAGTAGAAAAACGAAATTAAACATTCTATATTAATCCTGACTATATTGCAAACACTTTACCAATATAACTATACAAGGGAAATATAAGAACACGTTGGGAAATAAATACCGCTTTATTAAGTGTATCAAAAGTTCATTTACTTACTCGTTTAAACCTAAAGATTTTGATAAATTTAGAAAATTCGGTATTCTAATAGAAAATATTTGTGTAGCTTCAAGTAATAAATACGAAGCGGAGAAAATAGCAAAAATTATCGCAAAACTTCTGTCGTAAGCCGCTAATGACAAAGACGTTATTGGGATATTATCTGAGCAATAGATCTATTATCCAGCGATACATCAATAGCTTCCTTTTCTCGTTTCTTCTTGTCCAACAACTCTCTATTTTTTTTACCTCACCACGAACTGATTCTAGTTCGCGTTTAATTTTTTCGGTGTTGGATTTATATTCGTCGCAGATTTTAACCATTTTGTCGTGTTCACTTACAAGTACATCCAACTGAGCTTTAGCGGTTATTGCCCTATCGTAAGTCTCATTGTACTATTTTATCAATATTATAGTATTTTCCGGGGGGTTTTTTTTCGATTTCCTTAACAATTTTTTTATTTTCTTCATCAGCGCGCTTGAGATCTTTAGGTATAATAGAACCACCGTTAGCTGGTTTGATTATACCGGCTTTACCATCTGGAAATTTCATGTTTTTGCTACTATCAATCCAAATCTTGTATAAACGAGTTAATCCAATTTTATATTTTTTTTTTTCTATTTCTTGCGGGCTTTAACTCCTTGTAATTCTATTATTGATTTTTCATCAGCCGGAGATAAGTATGTAGGTTTGTTAGGCATTTATAATATTCTGAACAAAAAAAAATTATCAGTAAAAGTAACAAAAATAAATATAAAAATAAAAATAACCACGAATAAAGATATCAGTAAATTTATGAGTAAAATTACTGATAAAATAAAATGGATACAACAGTCGCAACGGTGTTCTGACGAGTCAGGAATACAAAAATATCTTTACTGATATCTTTATTCGTAATTATATTTATGGTTATCTTTACTGATATCTTTATTCATGGTTATATTTACTGTTTAATTTATTCAACTGCGGATAAATAAATTTATTGATATTATTGCACCACGAGTATCGAGTCCATCTTGATCAGTAAGTTTAAGATGTATTCTTGATAATAGCGGGTTATGGCATCGCAGATAAACAGGATTAATTGATTCTGATACAAATAAATACCCTGGAGGCACCTGCGGAGTAAACATGTATAAAAAATATATCCTTGTTGGGCTTGATTGGATTTTTCAAAGTCTACTTGATAACTTCCATCAATTACGTCGCATACAAGGTTGACCGCGATCGTTGATGTGATATTTACAATACCATGTGAGATATGACGGCCTTCACCGTATGGATTATTGTTGTGTTTGAGCATACCTGGCGGTGGGGCTATTTTTTTTTTCCATGATTCGAGAACCTTTGGAAAATAAACATCTACGAAACTATCGATTTTTTGCCCTGTATATAAGTCAAGATCGCCTACTATTAAATCATCATCATCTAGGTTAATCGCTCTTCCGTAGTGCATAAGAAACAAATCTCGTAAATTATCATCGGATTTTATGTTTTCAGTGATGATTTTGTTAGCGTATTGTTGGTCTAATATAACCTGAATCATATGCTGAATTGATTCGATAATCTGTTGTTTTATATAATTGCTGTAATATTGTATTATACTTAAAAACAAATTTTTTATATCAGCGTATGTTCGGTCGTATTCAAATTTGATTGCAGAAGCAAATGATCTAATAAACTCTACATTAATGTCTTCAAGATTAAATAAATAATTTCTTAAATCGTGAATTCCTCCACGCTCGTTAATAAATACATAGCTGTTAAAATACATCCACTTAAATTCCTTTCGATATTTTGGAAGCCTCATAAATATTTGTTTTCCTGTAAAACAAATTCATTTTTGTTCGGTTTTGATGACGCTGTGTAATCCGGTACAACTTCTGACCATCCTAATACAGTTCTGATCGATGATTCATAAATATCTGCAGCATAATCTGGAGAATTTACTTCAATCGCCTCCGATAACGTTGGTTCGTGAGCAACTATAGCTATTTTGGATTCTTTTCCTGTGATAGATTTAATTCTGCGTTGGAATTCATCGTTAATCTGTTATATTTGATAACTACCTGTAGGTATACTTACAACTTGCCAATCTGGAGTTCCATCGTCGCGGTTTTTATTTGCAAATACCATTGAATTATTTGCGGGTAATCCACAGAATGATTTTGATCTAATATTTGGCCAACTATAATAAACTCGTAATTGTGCTAGCGCTATTTCTTTGGCTGGAACCGCTGTTGGAAAATTTATACTAAATTCCGGTTGTGTTGAACTCGATGATACCATCGTTGTTTTTTGTTTCGATGTGTTATCAGCGATCTGTTGTAGTAGTTCCAATGACGTTGACATTATTATTAATCGTTGAGTGAAATTGCCTGAGTGGCCGCAGATTCGTCAAATACTTTATTGTAAGCAGAAATTAGTTTTTCATAATCTTCATCGGAAACTACTACGTTGTTGAGCTTAAATGAAATCAGCGACATTACTCTTACTGCCGCGTGAAGTTTTGTTGTGTAACCGTGCAGTTTTGAACTTGTGCACGTTTCTATCTTTTTTGCAATAATTTTAAAAATACCAGCAATTGTTGTTGAAGTAGAAACGACAATTGTTATGACTGCCGGTGCCGTCATTGTTACAGTTGACAATATTACACCAGTGCCTCCTACAACAGTGGATGCCGAGTAAACAATTACATCAATGATAGCCATGCGTGTACGGTATTTTTTTTTTAATTGCATTGTGAGTTCGTCGATGGTATTATTTAATTTTTTTTGTACATATCCCATAATATCTGCTGTCTGCGTTTGTTATTTTCCATTGTCTATTAAGTATTAAGTAATCAATTGAGGTGTTTCAGCGACAAATTCCAGACACCACCAGTAAGACGCTGCGGTTAATTTTTTTATCAGATGGTTCCAGTATAAATGTTTCTTCGTTATCTTTATTTAACACAATAGACACGGTTCCAGAAAAATTATCGGTTGAATGACGCCATGGATACGTGGTAAATATACTAATTTTTGCAGCACTGAATACGGACAGCCTATACACATCAGTGACATCCGCGGTATGTTTGATGGTATTATTTTGCTGTGACCATGTTGATGATCCTGATGCTACTGTGTATACCAGATTGATGAATTGTTTGTGAGGAATTTTAATCAAATTAGTTTTTTTTTTAACTACATCAGGAATTCCACTGACAATATCGTTGAGTTTTATGTTAATCTCGGATAGTTTTATATCAACGAGCAATGGATTTCCAAAAATATCTTCTGCCGTCTTATTAAGTTTTTGAAAGTTTCTACCAGTATTCATGAACATATTCACGTGAACCTCGTATTCAGATCGCAGCGTGGTTAATTTGTCATCGATTATAGTATCTTTATCATCCACATATTTTTTCGTTGCTGCGTCTTCGTTGGATGTTGGTTCTCTTAAAGCAACAATTTTATTTTTATTCATGTTCAGGTTGCCTGTCATTGTATCACCGGTGGATCGTAAACGATCAGCAACACTTTTTGCAATTTCATTTCTGATAGTTGCGATTGATATATCTGAATCTCTGATTCTACCGCCGTCAGTAAATACTGGAATATTATCCGTGGTAGCACCTAGAACTCTACGAATTATGTCGATCCACTTAACATTACTCGTTTTTAAAACACCGTATTTATCCTGAAAAACGACAACTTCATCTCTGTCAACGCCTGATAAATCGATAAGCTCGGAGAGCTCATCTTTTGTAACGAATTTTGACAAATCAATATCGTCTTTGCTCTTGCCAGTAAAAGCACTGAGAGAAGATCTTCCATAGATATCAACCATTATACGATTAGTGATTATTTAAAACAGAATTTGTGTACGCATGTACAGCTTTATGAGGTGCATCGGAAGATTTTGAAATAGCATCGAGTACAGTGATTACTTCACGACCACATATTGGCGGATCAGTCATTGTCTGTGTTGGTAATGTTGAATACCAGATTGGAACACTTTGCAAACTGCTCACATATTTTAAAAATTCTTTTGGTGGCGCTAGTCCATACGAATCGAAATAAATAATTCCACGTGGATCAGTCGTGTATGCAACCCAATGAGTACCCATATCACCATTGGTGGAAGGATCAGAGTTTCCATCGAGATTAATGATACCAGTTTCAACATTGTTTGGTTTGTGCGGTAATTGATCACGTATAAAAACACCTCTGAAGTTTTTTTTATATTTAATCGAGCAGCAGCATCAAGTAAATCAAAATTGGACATAGGAAGGAGACGCTTTGCGTCTAATGAAGTGTCCTGGTAGTCTTAAACCCTTTCCATGCCGAGTTCCCGGCACTCTTAGACCTAATCCGTGAACGGATCGTCCTTTTTTGATTCCTTTTCCTGTTACTTTCGTTAATGACATCCCAGCAGCAGTTCCAACAGCACCAAGTGCATTTGCTTTTGCAACAGCTGGGCCTGTAGCGGCTATTAATGCTGTTATAGCTGCGACAAGTGGAAATATACCACCCGTTTTAACGACATCTTTAATGGCATCCGCAGAAAGATGAAGTCGTTTAGCTTCATTGAAGTGTCTAAGTTGACGCTCCGACAATGATAGTCTATTAGGACCACCTGATCTGTTCTCGTTTTAGTGATATTTTTATTCCACAATTCTTCTTTGATACCGATTCTAACTTTTTAATTTGACCAGAAATCAAACTAACACCACTAACATGATGTTACGACATTTATAATTATTCATGAGCGATTTAATTACATGTTTGAAAAACATTTATATGTTTTCTACTGGAGCATCAACGACTTTCATTCGTCCACCAACACCTTCAAGTAACATTGTTTTGTCACTAAGTGTAACAGCGATTGTTCTTTAACCACCAGCGGGCAGTCGAGCTATACGAGCTCGTACGTGTGTATCAACGACAGAATGTCTGAACAAATCCAAATGTTCTACTGAGAAATAGTAAATCGGATACAGCGTCGTAAAATCCCGCTGAGATATTTGCAAACCTGAATGTCATCAAACGATGATAAGCACTTGCAACATGATTATTTTCAAAATTCAGCAACACTTCTTCAGAAGGTTCTTGATGTCCATTTATCCTCAATGAAACTTCACTAATTCCAAGCATATCAAACACCATTGGATTCCGTTGTTGCGAATCTACTCTGGCATTTTCCTGAAACGCGATGAATATATGTCGGGGTGCTGACACCCCCTGCTGTCATGTTATCTGCCATGTGAATAAACCAGCAGCATTACTTTGAATACTGTCTGTGGTCATCGTCAACGTAAATCATTAAACGATTTACCACCTTGACCCATGAAAGAGAGTAACTGTTGTTCTTCAGAGATCGATGGAGTAATTACTGGCATCCACAATGAAAGTTTTGTCAGCGTTACTTTACCTTCATCAACGCCAACAGCACGCCATATTGCATAGTTATCAGTGGCTTTTCTAACAAGTACAACTGTGTATTTAGCGCCAAATATAACTTTACTAACATTTCTACAGAATCCAAATATATGTGACAGTGGAATCGCGCATAAAAATTCTTCATCACTGTTTAACGTTGCTCGACGTGATGCGAATCCCTAGTTGAAGTTTTCATTCATTGACGCAACTTCAGTTCCAGCTGCATTTAGTGTTACGTTTCTGTTTTCTGGATGATCAGTTGTGTCCTTGAAAAACATCAATGATGAACCAGCTGATCTCGAGTAATCATCGCTGTATCTCGCAAGACCAAGTATTGTCGTAGCAATGTCAACATTTTCCAAGCATGATTCAATATTTGTTTCTGTCGATGATGTATGTGGCACTGTTAAATAACGCCATGACACCATTATTAACAAAACCAACTCGATCACCAATCCCGTATGCTGTATCATCTGCTTTCACGAGTTTACTTTCTATCTCAATGAATGCCTCAGCGGGTAAAAAATATCTACTTGTATCCTGAACTTGTAATTCGATTCTTCCTCGTGCGTTAGGTACACGTGCGTCATAAGAATAATACTAATAATCGCGCACAGATTCATCCTTGAGTACTGGTGCGTCCATGTCGAATGCGGGATCAGATACACGTTTGAACATCATTATTATATTTGTTATTGTCTAAAACGAAGACCACTTCCCGCTATTAAACTTGCAGGTTTATTTTTTCTTTCTCAACACCATTAGTGTTGGCAGCTAACTGCTAGTTTTTGATTTGCAGCTTGATTTATTATTCTACTAACATTTACAGGCATCACTTCAGTGCTGGGTAATTTTACTGGCTGAGGTCGCAACGTATGCGGTCTGCATATTAATCGTGCTAGTCTATCCCGGATTGCTAAAAATGCTTTGCTAGCAACATCACCCACAGCAAAAATACCTTTTTCACGGACAACGTTAATAGC
The DNA here is from genome assembly GCA_016617855.1 of Megalonaias nervosa. Lineage (NCBI taxonomy): Eukaryota > Metazoa > Mollusca > Bivalvia > Unionida > Unionidae > Megalonaias > Megalonaias nervosa. Next base: position 2,108 of record JAECUM010085279.1, on the reverse strand, counting down.
CTACTTTCCCAGTTGTTTTGCAGTCAGTATTGCTTTTGGAGCTAATCGTCTGAAGAAACCTTGAACAACATCACCGAGTCCATCACCGTAGATCGCTTTATAAGTCGGTAATCTCGAATTTATCACCCTGACCATAACCGAGGCACGTTGTGTACTGTATAAAATCATTTTATTTTCTTACTACTGATCTAATTAATCACCGACGATTTTATCGTCGTGGTAATAATCGTCGACGATTTTATCGATGAGAGCTCGGTAAACATTAATATCCATGATACCACCTGTAAATAATCTCTGACAAATAGCGGCTACTTCATTAATGATTTATGGGGAATTATTACCTGCTCGTTTTCCACCAGTCAGAATTTCTAGTCTATCTACGTCTGCAAGGACGCCGCTGGGACAAGTAATAAAACTACTTCCCATGTTACCTGTACCAATACCACTTCCACTAACACTGGGATCATTCTGGGAAGAAATATACGGGTAATCAAATGTCGTCGATTGTTCTTCTTGTAATAGGTGTCGTTGTCGTAATTGTCGTTGGTTTCGTTGTTGTTCTATTTGTTGTTCTATTTGTTGTCGTTGATGTTCTAGTTTTTGTGATCGTGATTGATATTGTTGTGATTGTGTTACTGGTTTTTGTAGTTCTTGTAGTTGTTGTTGTGATCGTGGTTGATATTGTTGTGATTGTATTTCTGGAATAATTGTTTCTTGTTCTACAGCATACTTTTTGTCATCTTTTTGATACGCTCAGCATCATTAGCAATACGATATACACCTGAAACCCAATTGTCACGTTATATCTTTTTAAAATATTCGGATTTTACATATTTTTCTTTTTCATCGAATCCATATTTGGCGATATTTATTATTTGGTCTGTACCCTCGATGGCGGCAATACCTTCAGGAGTATATTTACTTTTGAGATTACTTACAAGCGTCGATGACTGTTTTGGTTGTTTTGATTTTACTATTAGTCTTGGTTGCCGTTGTCGGTGCTGATGTCGTATTTGCTGTAACTCATTATAAAAGTAATTTATTCCCTCCCTGAATTCCAACCATAATGGATCGTTGTTTCTAACCTGATTAACGTTATAATATATTCGAAATATAAATCTGTACCAATTATCACGACTCATAGGTTTTTTTAGCATGCTCGGGTTTTACAAATCTATCTCGGTTTTCAAAACCTGATACGGCAAGCGCGGACAACTCACCTACATTTTTAACTCCTTTTATTAATCCCATGCCGGATTCAGAAAATTTATTGATTATTTCAGTTTTTAAGTTTGGTTGTACTTTAGCGCGAGCTTCAGGTATTTCTCGGACTGGCTGAGCAGCAAATATTTCACCTGGAAGTTCTCGTAGAATCTTTTTTGTTTTCTTAGTTCGCTCGGCTATCTTTTCAATTGCAGCCGCGGTTCTCTCTAATGTAGGAAGAAGATCTTTAGTAGTCTCTGTCATTGGTTTAAATAACTGTTTTGTATCCTCTTCAAATTAAACCCGAGAATCCTGACGTTGCTGTAGTTGCCTCTTGACAGCATCACGGACGGTGAGATATTTATTAATTGCCTCTAGTCGTTCTCAGGCTAATCTTGCTGAATGAGCTTCACCTATTACCACCATTATTAATACAGCGATAATTTAATTACAGCAGCAGACAGGGTGAACGACCATTTGTCTGCAGACTAACACGTAAATCAGTCGCATTAAAAAACAAAAATACAAACGTCAATAAAAGTAACAAAATGAGCTAACACAATCAGCCTCCCTGACAAAGTCAATACTGACAGAGTCCTGACAGGGTCATAACTTTGTTAGAGGCTTCGGTTTGGCGTTATTGACCTTGTGTTTCAGCCGTTGTATGAACCTTTATTTTCGAAAATAAGGTCTGCAGACAAATGGTCTGTTCACCCTCTCTGCTGCTCACCAAAAGCAAATTTATAGTATATCGTTAAGTGAACGTGACGTTTAATACAAATAAATATTCAGTTTATTATATTTTCTGTATATAAATTATTGTATGTCATCAACTTAAGGAAAATATGGAAACAAAATTTCCAAATGTGTGCAGTGAATTAATGTCGTACGTAAACATTTGTTCA
>JAECUM010085275.1:0-14317 GCA_016617855.1 Megalonaias nervosa | reverse complement strand
ATATATATATATATATATATATATACACTACATACATTAAAAAATAACATTCATTTAAAGTGTTGGTATAAAGCAGTTTGATATACCAATACTATTGGTATATCAAATTGTGATCCGCCCATGGCGCAATAATGCGCATACATAAACATTCTCGCGAGCGTCTGCAGTTGATTCTAGATCAATGATCAATTTCCTCACATTAGTCACTAGTGACGTATGAAAAATAACGATGAAAAGTATTAATATTCCCCGTTTTCTAAATTAATTTAATATGGTACACATTTTCATCACAATGCTTTCTGCTTTCTGTTCTCCCCTCCCCTCTCATGCATAATGGACAAACTGCGCAGAAATGTGGAATGAGAGAGAAAAGGAATTTGGGCTGGATTAAAACCTTGAAATAGAAATTACACCAAGTAACCTACAAGAAAATGGTTCGTCCTAACGATGCGTGTGCACTTTCCCTGGGATTTATCTACAGTGTTTATCAATGATACAATGTTGTAAGTAAATTCCTCTGTTACGTGGTACACATACTGTGATATAATTAATGTTATGTTTTTTTGTTTTTTCTTAAACATACCATAATGTTCTAAAAAATCGATTATTATTATTTAAATATGAAAATTCCAAAGGCCCCCCCTCTCTCTGTCTGTCTGTCTGTCTGTCTGTCTCTCTCTCTCTCTCTCTCTCTCTCTCTCTCTCTCTCTCTCTCTCTCTCTCTCTCTCTTGACCATAGTAGCAAGATACGGGCTAAAATCTATGAATTGACGAATGTAGAAGATTTTATTTTTTGTCATCCCACGATATCTCTGGACTTATGAATGATGGTAAAAGTTAAATCAAACCGACCAAATGATGAGAGAGAGAGAGAGAGAGAGAGAGAGAGAGAGAGAGAGAGAGAGAGAGAGAGAGAGAGAGAGAGAGAGAGAGAGGGGTTATGGTCGGTTGTACTGTTGCTAAAGCAGAATAATGACTTAGATTAACTGTAAATATATTTAAATATTTTAATTACCTCTTGTTGGTTCGTCAGTTGGCTTAGTTTCTATTCCACATTAATTTCCATGCGCCGGTATGTGAATGGCGTTCATGTGAATGACGTAGCTATCCCAGTGTAAATAGTGCTCTACTGTACTTTTTTCATTAAAACCATCTTTCATGTTTAAATCATAAGTGTGTATTATATTGATATAATCAATGTGGAGAAAAATAGAAACCAAGAAAAGAAAACAATCAACTTATCAATATGCAGAGGTGATTGTAAATAGCCACTCAATGCATAGAACTACATTTTGTAGCGGACCCACTCGAGAATGTGAGTAGTTCATTCACTAGGTCAATACACAGCTGCTTGTAGTAAATCAGAACTCCGTTCAAAGGGCAAATATATGTATTTGTATGTGATATAAATAAAATATATGTAAAGTATGTACGCTGTATCAATGATATACCACTCGTTGTATAAATTTTTTATTAAAAGGAAACTCAGCAAGCTTCGTTTCCTTTTAATGAAAAATTTATACATCTCGTGGTATATCATTGATACAGCGTACATACTATACATATATTATATATATATATATATATATATATATATATATATATATATATATATATATATATATATATATATATCAATCCTGTTTTAGCGACCACCTTTTTATAGGGACCAATTGTGTTTAGAGATATAGTTACATTGGGCCAATGTATTAATACGCCAATGCTTTTTACAAGCTAAAAGATAATAGCTATGACCGATTTCAGATGATGATACCAAGTAATGATTTTCGTTTTGTGAGATTCGATTTGTTAAACATTTCTCATTCCGGTATCGTGAGAAACCCACGTTATAAAGTTATAGTATATCTAGGCTTGGTCCATATTTATAAATCCCTCTATAATAAAACTTTAGATTAAGTCATTAAAGAACGAAAGAAATAGCCCTCTACATTGACGTACCTGTGCTCTTTGAATTAATTTGATATGATTCCTTATCTTGGGATTCCTTTCGTTCTTCTTGGACAACAAATCTTCAATGTCTTTAAGTTTTATATTTACACTTGACTCTGTTGCCGTTGGATCCTAAAAATTTAACATTAGTTACTAAGGGCGTCATAAACAGTATCAAACAAAGGAACTGGTTACAAAAAAGGACACAAGTGTTCAATTTGAACCCATGTTCATGCGTGTCCGCTTTCCACTCAGTTGAAAAAGACATCTCTATTCCAAGAGGTGACTATTACGTTATGCCATCATGCATTATAGAGGTGCATCCGTCCGTCCCTCCTGAGTTTACACACATACATTTTAAAAGACTCAACGAATTGAAGTTAACAGCGACAACAAGAATTATATATAAAACCTCTCAAGGAACAAATTTCACCATTTTAGGATTCCATGTTCACATCGAATGCCTTGAAGAATATTAAATCTGCCAACCCATTTACATCCCAGATATTAAAGAAACGTGATAATCTCATACAATCTGGGAAAAGTACTCTGTACTCTTGGCTGCCTACTCACATTAACAGAAAGTGTAATGAAACGGCAGAAAAAGCAGATAGAACGGTACTGCAGTCGCCCGCTTCCAAATTGACGATTCCATATACTGACTTCAAGTACTACATAAATCAGGATGTTCGCTAGACTTGGCAAACCATGGAATAAAATTCCACACTAACATTTAAGAACATCAAGCCTGCTGTTGTAGAATGCCATACTTCGAAAAGAACACATCGGTGAGATGAGGTGCTATTGGAAAGGATCGCGTGTCAGACAGACACACACCTGACGTATGCATACCTCCTGAAGAGAGATTCTCGGTCAGAATGTGCACCCTGCAGTGTCCGCTAACAGCAGGGCGGATTCTTGTCGAGTATGTCGATTTCCACTATGTTAAACAGAAGTATTGTAACGTGGACTGCTTGGAAAAAATGTATGATGACGTACCATCCGAGAATATCTTGGACTTTTTAAAGAAGTGCGGTTTGTAGAAAACAAATTTCATATTTTAAGGACTTTATGTCTTACTTTGTCTGTTATTTTATATACATTAACAGAAAATTAACATCGTTACGTTTTTATATTTCATTTTGTTGTACTTAATTTTACCTTTTTAGAAAGGTTCAACTTCTTAACTTCCTGTGCAATTCATTTTACATTTCTTTAAAACTAAACTTTTTTCGCTACATAGTCACTTTTGTGCTAAGGTGCCGTAAAACACTACATACATACATTCATACATACATACATACTTTTTACTTTATGATTCATGATCTTACTTATGACAATGGGCGAAGTCGCCAATACTTTTATATGCCCGGCCGAGTCATAGCAAAGACCTATAAAAATGGTATTAGCAGCTGCCTCGCTAGACGCACAGCATTAAGAGGTTAGTGTTAGGACTGGTCGGCCTGGTGTCAAGATAATGTGACTGGGTGGGACATCATGCGACATGTCTGCTGCATGATGCCCAAGTGATAGACATCACCATAAACTGCCACACTGCAGACATCGTATCGATATGACTGACAAATTTTTAAAGCTACTTTAAAAATCCAAATCACACACACACACACACACACACACACACACACACAAGCACACTTTTATATGCTGTGTTGACTATTTGTCACTTCCCGAAAATCAGCATTTTATTTCTGTCCACTAAATAACGTATATTGCCAAACAGGCAAGATCGAAATTAAAATAAAAATCTAAAGAATATTTTACGCTTCGCATTTTTTATGTCCCAGAGAATTATTTAAATCTGCAATCTTAATCAATGTATTTCTCTTATTTAATTTGAAGACAACAAAAACTCCTTTCTTTTTACAAAAATGCAAATCTTGACCTTAAGCTTGTAATCACGAAATCATTGGACTTTTTTAAGATAAACCATGCCGGGAAGTTTGGTCAATACGTTGTGCTCAGGAGGTTCTTATACAGAACCTTGATATTGTGCTGTTACACGTAAAGTGTATCAATAAACTTCTTGATATTATCAATCGCAATGTATGTATGTATATATATATATATATATATATATATATATATATATATATATATATATATATATATATATATATATATATATATATATCGTTTTGGTGAAGGTGTGTTTAGCGTTTAGCAGAACTCATGTTATGATGTGGTTACCATTTTATATTCTCAGATTAAGCTATCCTTGACCATTAAACTTTGGACACCAAAATCTATGGGCTCCACTATATCGTATATGGTAACAGATCCACAAGGCTTGATGAAGGTATTAAATAGGAGCTCTTATTATTGCACAGAAGCAATTTTTATGTGACAGGTGACAGTGACCTGGACCTTACACATTTTGGCAAAAAACTTAAACTCTCTCTCTCTTGTAATGCCACTCGTCTATATTGTGTGCTTTAAGTATATAAAGCAGACTATATGTTACTGAACGATATCCATTTTCCAGTCAGAGTCACCTTGACATTTGATCTCAAAGGCAAATCAAGTCCTTGCGTTCTACAAGGCAACTCACCAGCAAAGTTTGGTGATGGTATATGAGACAAAAGTCATGTTATTTCATGGAAACCAATTCGCTTCGCTAGGTGACATTTACATGACCACTGATTGCCTCGTTTATTGAATGGATGTGAAGCAGAAGTCAACTATATTATAATAGAGGGACGCATGGATGGACAGACGAACGAACCATCATCACCATAACATTATACGCTCCGCCGTAAGCCAGACGTATAAAGACGATGTTTCGGTGAACAAGCAAGGACTTTCTTTTAAATATGAAACTTTGATACGCCCTAATTTTATTTATTGGCATTATTTATCCGTGCCCCCAGATCAGCAATATGTAAGCAATAAAGATCTATATAACTGCATTGCGCGCAGTAACTATTACATTCTCTATGAGACGTCAAATTTACGATTTAAACAAAACTAAAATTTTCTAGCTATTGAGATTACACCAACGTTTACAGACAGAATATTATGAATTCCTGAAACGTAGCAACGAGATATATGGAAAACTAGGTGTTATATCAATCAATCGATCTATCTATCTATCCATATATATATATATATATATATATATATATATATATATATATATATATATATATATATATATATAGAGAGAGAGAGAGAGAGAGAGAGAGACAGACAGACAGACAGACAGACAGACAGACAGACAGACAGACAGACAGAGACAGACAGACAGACAGACAGTCAGAGACAGACAGACAGACAGACAGACAGAGAGTACCTGTATACCTGAATATAGTTTGATAAGTCGGCCAATAATTCTTCTATATCTGGATAACTTCGTCTTGTGTTTGCTTGCACAATACTGGGAAGTTTAACAACCAAATCAAAAACCTCCTTTTTCATACTTCTAAAAACAAGCAGATCACCAATCTTTCTGCAAAATTATAATATTCGTATTGTATCAAAACTATGTAAGAAATCTTTTCTCTCAAGCTTCATCTAAAATACAAACCTTATACTAAAAATGTTTGATGTACGGTGTCTTAAAGATTACAATATTTCGTCTTAGAAAGTAGAGTTCATAATAAGTATTCGTGCACCGGGTTATGGTGGTAATGGTGAACAAGAACTCTCTCGTGCCAGGTTAGGTACCGTCTTAATTGTGGGTGGGTATAAATCAGAGCAATAATATTTTTTCTTCAAGCCGTTTTAGAGCCGGATTTGTTTCCAAACATATCTCAGCCCACCCCTGGTTGGTCCTTTAGTACAGTGAACCGACATGGATTATGTTTGGGGTTTGTGGGGTGTGGTGGGGAAGGGGTTTGTTGGGGGAGGGGTGAGGGCGAGGGTTCTCTCAGTATTTCCGGAACATGGAGAATGTTTGCATCCACACGGTCACTATATCGAGACCTTTCCGCCTACATTGTCTGCTTCCGTTAAAGTATGTTATCCAGAACATCCCCATCTCAGAATGAGACTAGAAGTCATTTAAAAACCTGGCGTGATATAACCGTTAGAAACCAATAATACAACTTTAACATAATACCCTGATCCATATTAGCTGAATTGGTTTCATGTTGGTTTCTAACGGCTATATCATGCTGAGCAAATGGGACCTAAGTGCTTTAAAAAGGAAAAGCCAGGTTTTGAGAATTCATACTGCATACATATGATACTGTACCCATATTCTTTCTTCGCGCGGTAACCATATTTAAACTTTCACTCTTTGTTGCAAATGGATCTTTACAACTCACCTTGCTGTGACGAGTACCAAGACGAATATCGGAAGATCAGACTTGTCAACAGGATTGAAGAAAACGTTTTTTCTTGCCAAATATGGCCCCAGATTTCCAAGGACCAACGAAAACTTGGTTGGAAGTTATCACAGTCACTTAGACTATGTAAGCATAATTTATCGGTTAACATGGAAGTAAATTATGTTGCTTAGAGGGAGGTAACTCCTACCTCACACTGCCAGGTTTTGTCAATCTTACTAGCTAGTTAAAGTCATTTGAAAGGGCCCAGAATTGTTTGTTTTTTTTGTTCGAAGGCTTGCTGCCAGCATAAACAACAGTAGTGGTAGTAGTAGTAGTAGAAGCATCATTATCTTCATTATTATCAATTTATTATTATCGCGCACATGTACGATGGGCTTTTGCATTTCGCATGTGTCCTTGTTGGTCTTCTCACAGCTTATATCGAATAGCGAATGGTCCCTCACAAATGTTCCCAACTATTGATGTAATATACCGGTTACCGTATAGGAACCTACTTGCATGTCCTTCTGGGTTTTCTTTGTATTCTTCGGTTGACTGGGATTGATTGGTGTTTAACCGCAGATCAATACATGTCAGGTTATTCTGTGTAGAGGCAATTGGAGTAAGAAATGTTATCTAGACACGCGCCATCTGAACTGTTCTAAGGAGGATTCGAACCTAAGCCCATGTTATCTCAAGTCAGGTACGCTAACCACTGCGCTATCACACGAATAAACTTTAGATATATACCGCAGCGCCCAGTATGGTTCTTTGCGCATGCTGATTAGCATACTTATACTTATCCAGTACTACTACTACTACTACTACTTATAACCAACTGCAAGTCCATTACTTATAATGCAAATAAAAAGTAGAATAAGCAGAAACAATAGCTAGTTTGTCAGACATACTTGTGTTATTAGGATTAATAATTGTACAGTTAGAGAACGACTCCCCTATATACAGAAAAGTGCAAATATGCGCCCGAAGTGGCCTCTGCATACTAAAACACATGTTCTGGCATTCAAAAATATGGATCGGAAAAAGAAAACAACATAATAGTGCTAGGATAATTGACAAACTACAAGTGAACATATTTTGCTTAACTACATAGAAAATCAAACAACATGTGCATATTGCAATCTACAGTCTTACATGGACCGAAATCAAAATATTGATGTCGGTTTGGAAATGTCCCAGCATGACATTCGTACATTATACCCGATTTATTAACTTTTAGCTGGAACAGCTGGAGTTATTTAATCAATCTGTGTTCGGCATGTACTTTCATGCACACGTGGGTGGACCTGTTCCTGTCTACAATGCTGGCGTCAATCCCCTCATTACAGGTGGTTACATTTGCATTGCTGAAATTCTTTCTGACAAGACTCTGTTGTTGGAGAGTGCGAATGGTCGAATGAGGGTACTTGATGTGCCTTTAGAAAACTAATAATTGAACCTGTTACGTTTACAAATAATAATAATAATAACCTATCATGTGAAAACCAGCTTGCGAAAATAAAGAATACACAATAAGAAACAAGTGTGGGGTCACAATGAAACTTTCTCCAACAAAATTAACTGAAATTGTCCCAGTGTGGTTAGACCAAACACAACTTAATCAGCTTAATGCGGCCGAACCAAATAATGCCTCGGTGACATTAAAATTATCTAAAATCAGAGGCTATGCAACTGCAAAAGAACGGTGGATTATTTCCATTTCTTGCAGTGATTCCAAAGTTGTTAGAAGCAGCGGCTCTAGTGGTTGCAAAAGCTGCGATATTAATGGCTGTTGGAAAGGAATCAAGAATGACTTCGAAGAAAGCGGTCGGTGGACGCGGACGAATAAATAAAAAGCAAACGGCCTACGATTACAAGGAACAAGTCGTCGAATACCACAGGCAGATGTCTTTGATTACGCAAAAGCACACACATTTATTAACCAGTCTTTGATTTACTTGCGATGGCAAAATCAGTCAAGAATTTTCGTGGTGTTTTCATTTCGAAATGAACATGCGTCGATGGTGCAACGCACACGTGAAAACGGGAATTGTTAACCTGGATTTGAGAACAGGACCTGATATTCATTGAGTTACATATGTGTTGGTCCCTAATCATTTATTATATTTTGACTCCTATGGACTTGAGCAACCACTTGAGGTTATTGATCATTTAACTTGGGGCTCTAACGTCAATGGTTGATGACCGTTATTTGATTCGACTATACTGCTACAAACTCGGTTGGACGGCCCATATGTGGTAATCTTGCTGTTAAAGCGTTCCATGCACTGATGCGTTCACCAACCCCGAAAGCACTTACTGAGTTTACATTCTAGCATGTTTAATAGTATATAAAATGAATATTGGTATTTATGGACGTTACTCAACTAATTCGGCGGTGATGAGGATCTGAGCAGGGTTGCCACAAAAGCGAATTGGACTGAGCTTATCATCTCGGGTTGTTGTTAATGACAACCCTGATGAGCTTATAATCAAGATCAAACTGGTAAATTACAAACATCAAATGTTGACATTCAGTATATTAACAGGATGGGAGCTGCTGTTGCAAATAATCTGGCCATGATTACTGAAATCAGGCGGAATCAAAGAGTCTGGTACGTCGATTGCTTTTTCCAAAGACTATGTTGATAACACTTATGCTACAAGAAAACAATATGTAAATGAATTTCTCAAACTATGACAGGCATTTTCCAGTTTTAGCTGACCCAGTCAGTTTTAGCTTGCGCGTCCATTTGAATATCAAGCCAAGTGCCAGTCCCTCGTAAGCATCTCCTGTCAAATGTTTTCCACCGGGATATTTCCCCCAATGAGTACCTGGAAGACGACCTAGAACCGGAGCGATGTCGCCAGCAGTGGTAGTCTTCTACCAGCGTGTCTTGACAGATTTTTTATTCCTTAACGCACGCATATACCCGTACGTACGTCCTTTCCACATGCGTGTCGTTGTCGGGTCATTCGTGTCTGTTACTGTCTTGTATCATATATAATACAAACCAATACTTGCTAGGTCTATATTACATATCATCTAACGTGGACATCGTTGACTTTTCAAGTAACAAAGTCGCCAAGTCGCCAGCTCAGCCAAACATCATCCGGTGTTACCGAATTAGGTCCGTGCGATCATTATTGGAACGTCTGGATCTGACAAAACTCAGTTGTTACTCAACTCAGTCAGGTGGGTCAAACTGTAATTAATTGTGATATCAGTGTATGATCAGCGATGCTGCGACTTTCTTAAGGACTTCAATGACGTTTGCGAAGATATCGCCAAGGAGACTGGTATTACCTAGGTTGTATATATTAACGACTTCAAAAATGCGCCAGCCGTCGACGATCCCGACGGGAAAATCAAAAACTTCGTAGTTTATGATGACTTCATGCTGAACAAACAAACAAACCAGGCATGCATATTTTCTCGCTGAATACACAAAATGACCGACGTGATCTATGTCACGCAACTGTACGAGTAGATCCCAAAAGTCTTTCTCGATTACGCCAATATCTCCATGGTTTTCAACGGCGCGGAAGCAAACCGGTAAATAAACATCCAAGAGACATGGTGCTCTGGCAACATGGGATGACTCCCGGAAAGGAATTTCTTCGCGCACGCAGAGTGGACTCCATACGGTTTTGAAACAATCAATATCGCTGATCTACGCATGCGTCATGCGATCGGTTTCAACCAGATTTCTCACTGAGGCACCAGCAATTTCAAAGCAACTCATATGTTCAGATACAATGACACCCTCGCGTGCAAGACAAACCGAATGATCGGCCCGTCAACGACTCTAAGCCATCTGCCCGTCTGCGATACCATCGCTCAGCAGTTATAAGACCGTCGATCCACGATAAGATCTCACCACGGGATTCGAACAAATATTCAACCCGCTGATCAGGTGTACGCGCGAAATCGCTGCCACAACTGGGTAATCTAAACAAGAACTAGAAAACTCCACCCTGGCGTCAAATCAACCGAGATAATGACGGGGGCGCTCAGAAAACCGCATGAGTTCACGTTGCGAACACTGTCTAATAAGACCACGAGGCAGCTGTGACCTCAAGAATTGCCAAAATACCCGCTTTTGATGACGCGTGGGCCTATAGTGCCGCGGATAAATGAGAAGTTTTGAAAGTATCTGTTGCGCAACAAAAATATCTCCTCGATGCACGAAACATGTTTAATGGGAGTTCACCGGTAAAGCCAGGCCAGATCCGCGAGATACCGAGTGGAAGAATTTCCTAAGAGAAGGTTAGGAGCATGACGACGACAAATAACACCGACTCTAAGCAGAACGATGTGACGAAATGCTTCCGCAACGCGCAAAAGTTTAATTCGAGACTGCTACGACTGTGATCCAGGGCGAAAGGAAAACAGGCATGGTTACTCTGTTTTTCTGTTCCCAGAGCGAAGAAAACAGCGTCGCAGGCCATTGGTGGCGTGAGCGCCAATCAAGTGTTGTCTGACGTCGACGGGCTGGAGTCCCTAAGTGGTCCTTGCGTGCAGGCAATATTTCCGCAGACGTTATCAATGAAAACACGGAAAACTTTCAGCGACTGCACACTAGTGGAATCGTGGATGCGAATGTATATCGCATACTCGTGCACGAATTAATCAATGACGTTTACAATAATAAATAATAGACAACACTCATTTGCTCACTGTAATTAAAGCAATAATACAATACATTGTTGCGGCATTACTATGATGGTCACGGCGAGCACAACACGGTCTGAATTATAAATCATATTTCCCCGCGAGATCATATCACCGCTGAGTCGAACTCTTGAAATCGGGTTAACGCAACTATGTTGGCGTAGTACACTAAATACGACAAGCGTGGGCCACAGGTGCCTGATTGCACTGCAGCGTCGTTGGCATTATCGCGGGCACATATAAAATCAAAGCCAATAATGATGACTTTCAAGAGCGGATCAAGAATATCACAGGCAATTGATCCAATATTGCCATTACCGTCCAATTAACATACACTGTGCTCCGCCGTGGAAATATCCAACCAAGGTTACCTAGTCAACTTTTGCTAGAATTTGTACGTGCGTGAGCGGGCCACTTAAATGCCCACGACATACGTCTACGCAATTAATGGCGGCAGTAAATTCTTGGTGACAGTAATGAATAAACAATGTTGATCGTGCATCAATACGTGGCAAACACCTTGAGGGTAATAAATTCGCGCATAAGTGTATACCATACCGTTTACGGCAATAGAATCGGAGATGTTGTGGCGGTTATGTTGAGAATAATGTCCCCAAAAAGTGTTGCTGATCACTAAACAAATTCACATTGATGTCATTAAAGGTAAAACCATCCTCACAATTAATCGTGCAGTTGGTGACCTGGCTGGAAAAGTAACCGCGATCAGTGGCCATCACGATTAATCGTTGGGTTCGCCGAGATGAATTACTGAATACCGCTGATATCCCCGTGGGGGTCAATAAAATAATAAACAATGTAGCACAGTAGTGTATACGGGCGCTCGCGCATGCGTTTCTTTCAGCGTGTATGGTTGGCGATCAGGTGGTGTCCCGTTTACCGCCAATTAGTGGCCCGGAAGCCAAACCCACGTACGACAACAGATCGCCAAATCTAATTGCAGGCAGAGGTCTCTCTGGAATATTAATTTCGGTGTTAGACACGCGAGCGCACGAGAATATATGAAGATATTCAAACTTGACACGGACGCGGCGGTGCTCAGCCATTAGTCCGTGCGCGACTAACAATATTAATCTTTTTACCAAATAACTGTGGATAAATAGAATTACAGGTTCAAGACAACAACAGGTATTACCTGACCGCAGAAAGTATCATTGAACCTTAGGGAGCACTCGCTAAAACAAACGACAATCCATAGTGGATAAGTAACGAGGTGGTTTTGTCAACAACGGAATTATGGCAATATTCCACAGCTCTCTATATATCATTGATGGAAACGAAATCGATGCGTGTCTGGACAACGTTGAGGTCGCTAGAACGATTCGCCGATTAGCACGTTACAACAATGATTATACTCGCAGTGCAGGTACGTCAATGATGTTCGACAAGGATACTGGGAATAGCCCCAACCACGTAGAGTTTAATCATGCGTCTCATAAAATTGCTGCATGCGACGCTATGGGATAAACACCGTGGTTCTCTTTTCGCTAACGCGAAATTGAGCTGGTGACTTGCCGCATGTCGATCACAAATTAATGCCATAAGCTAATTTTTCGGATTCTGCGGGCCATCGGAAATGTTACTTTTGGCGTTCAACACACAGCTGTTCTGACACGACGCGGCACTGACGAGTAAGCTTTTGACACTTTGAAAGTGCAAATGCATCGGCGACCGGGGCACTACACTGGCAGGTTACGCTTACTAAGCTGTCATTGTGGATGCCCACGCTGACAATGTCGCTGTCTGAAGAAATACGATTAATGTAATTTATGTTGCTGGAAAGTCAGTTGACGCTGTCGTGACTGTCAATGACCAATGACGTAATTCAGGGCACGGCAGTGGGGCTGTTCACGTGGCAGATCAGTGCCAAGCAGGAGTTTCTGGATAACGGCACGTATTTATGGCGTTTAGGATATACGACGGCTGAATTATCATATAAGAAACCCAATGGTGTTTGACCACCTTTACGTATCCGCGGTGTCACTGCTAATGAACGATCATCAAGAACCATCCGAAGAAGTCCTCGTAAAATTTTAACAGAACCCTATCGCATGCGCATACCACAGACTGGTGTCGTTCTTGGGAAGAGATCAAAACATCGACACAGGACTCAGAAAGATTCCTCGAACTTGTAGCCTATCTATTATCTTTCACTTGAACATCTGGATTTATTCTTTGTTGCTCTAAGGTGTGTGCGTTCAACAATAGTCAAACAATGAGTCATTGGCGAACTGCTTTAGTATAGTGTTGCGATCGATAATATGAGGTTCTTACGGTGGGGTTATGTACTATTCGCCTCTTCAGTAGATCTGGAGTGTCATTTACGTCGATGATTTGATCAGAGATCTGGTTATATTTTAACGGCTGCTGTTCATTTATCAGAGCGATATCCGTTATTTTTACATAATCATGATAACCGAAATGATATCGGTTTCGTGAAGAAACTGTATCACTCGATATAAGTTGTATCAATACGTTGTTCCACTTAGTACGGTAGAGTTACTTAATACGTGCTTGATGGCGTTCGTTTATGTGAAGTATTTCTTTGCACGAAACCCACCCGAGATTCCTTTGAGTATTTTGCTCAGTGGCTGTTTGGTTTTCCCTCACATTTATTCACGTTCACCATATATAATTACATGGTATCAGACTATATTTGATTGTTATGATTTTGTTCAAGTTTCTTTTTATGTTACCACATTCACAAATATAAGGACACCCCTGGCTCTCATGACGGTCACGATATTGTTAGCCAGACATGCATCGACTACACATAACCGCAAAAGGACCTCCTTGGTTGCAATTAGTAATTTATCACCTGTTGTGCTTGTTGTTTTTTTTTTTTACTTGGAGACGTCTGTTGGGACTCGCAGATCCATCCATGCAAGCATAATTGAAAATTGTGTGCCAGGCACGCCAACGACTACATATAACCACATGCGACTTCAACCCTTCTTACGGGTCCGCAATAGTTCCGCTCACCAGGCTTGCTGCTACCCCATTACAACTGCATTGATCTTCCATTATAGACAGGTGTTTAGATTTCGAACCTGACGGCAAGGTGTGAATGAACCTGGCATGAACATCTTTGAATATTGATAGCAGAATTAATGTTGTCACTGTAAATGTTATATCTGTTTTTAATGTCTCTTTCATTTCTGGCCTCAATCTTCATTCTGAAAAAGAGAGCGTTCTATTACCTTGTGAAACGTCTTCTACTCTTTTTTCCCTACTACCAGCCACAGAAAATGAACCAGTATTCAGAATTATGGCTACAAAATAAATCTGCGTTTCAGACAGATTTTAAACCTCTAGTCAGTTGTTGGATACATCCATACTGTCACTAACATGCTAACACACACACACACACACACCTTTTTTTAAT